>JARYGA010026239.1:0-49078 GCA_030545235.1 Helianthus tuberosus
AGTTGTTTTTTGTAACCTCTTATGTCCCTCCAAACTGCTCTTTCAGTGCATCCCAAAACACTTTGGCACTGTTACAACGTAACATGCCAGCATATATGTCATTTGGTAGAGCTGAGGCCACAATACTAAAAGCCTTTGCATCTAATTCATTTTTTTGAAAATCCTGATCTGAGTAATTTTGAAGCCTTTTAGGTACTTGAACCTTGGGATCTTCTGTGCTTCGCACCAATAGAACATGAGGTCCAAAGATGACAGACTTCCAGCAGCCGGTGTTTTGTTGTGCTAACACATGGCCCATCCTACGTTGCCAGATATTGTGTTGAGATCTGACAAGCATAGGTGGCTTGAAGAGTGTTCCAGTGTTGTGAGGGTCCTGTGATTGTGAAGACATCTTGGTTGTTTTACATAAGTTTTTGAATAATCAACTTTAAACGTGATTACACTTGTACTCTGTTTTTCAACTGATACGAACAACTTAGTATCAATGAAATTGAGTTGAACTTTTATGTTAAATTGATTGTAAGATCGAATTTGACTGTCCTATGTTCTAATACCAATTGTTAGGATCTGAGTTTGACTTACTTGTGTTGTTTTAATTAAGATGCTAATGAAAGAAGATAAAACAGAGAATAATTGCTGCGGAATGAGTGTAAAACTTTGTAACACAATCAAGGAAAGATTAGCTTTGATCATAAAATGCTTTCATAGTTAAAATATTGAAAGATTACAATATTCAGACTTATGCATGCATGAACACTAACTCCCCCTCTGCCTGAGCTCACCATGGTTGTTCGTACAAGCTGAGTCTGTGTGCAAATAGCTAATTGGAACAATACATGCACTGTCTATTTATAGTACAAATCCTAACCATTGAGCGTCTTTGCTGACGTCACCTAGACAGTGCCATATAACAAGTATAAAAACCTCTAAAAACTAATGCTACATAAACACTGTTACATTAATAAACAAACTATGCTAAGCACTGATGAAGCAATCCACTGATGATGCTTTAATCACTGATGAGTTTGAGCAGTGCTTTCCTCTTAAGTTGATCAGGCCATTGATTCCAGTAGTACTTTGTCTTCAACAGCACTTTGACAACAGTAGTTGATAAGTCTTCAACAGTCTTTGCAATCTACAGGGCTTTGATATAACAGTCTTTGTGCACAACAGTCTTTAGGATCATCAGTTGTTAGAAGCCACTACCATTGGAGGGAATTAAGTTCAAACACTACTTATTGTGGATCAACTGTTGAGAACCAGTTTTGGCTTTTGTATCATCTGTTCTTCAAGGAAGGATTACATGGGCCAACAAGTTTCCTTCTCTTCTAACATTAGTTCACCAACAACAGAGGTAACCACTGCTTCAGCAACTTCATCCACTTCATCAGATCTAGACTCCACTTCCTCAGATTCTTGCCCTTCTAGTATTGACTCTAATGCCATGAAACAAAATTCATCAGGAGAAACATCAGGATTAGAAATTAGAGCAAAGTTTTCATCACTTAAATCCTCAAGCAAGCTACTCCAATCAACAAAGCCCTGCGTAAAGAAACTCTATTGACTGGCCTCTACTAGAGCAGATGTTTGTGCAGCTTGTTGTGGTGCAGGTTGCACTTGAACCTGAGGTACAGGGGCTTGAACATACTGAATCCATTGAACAGTGGTTTGAACATACTGGACATGAACAGTGTTTCAAGATGTGTAAAATGGGCAGTGTTTTGCATATGAGGAGCAGGGGTATATTGGGAATAGTGCACAGTGCTTTGAGTGTTTTGAGGTCCTGGACTAGGCTGAGTAATGATTGGTCCACTGTTTTGACTCCTACATCCCCTAGCAAAGTGACCAAGCCTATTACACTTATAGCACTTGATTTTTGACTTATCCAACCCCACCTTCAAATTCCAATGCAGTCCAAGAAACTTCCTACCAGTTCTTTTGTAAAACATGCTGATTCTGACACTCAACAAGGCCAATTGATGCAAAATATCCATTTTTTCCAGATCAGTGGGATCAAAGTGTTGGAGGTCATTCAGTTCAAAGGATAGGTTATCAGAGGTCTGATTTTCCCCATTAGTTGTGACAGCATAATTGGGTGAGTGAGGCTTAGAGCTGAAGGCTCCACCTGCAGTTATGTCAATAGAGTGATCATAACTCTGGTCCTTACTACCACCAGATGACTCTTCTTGACCCAAAAGTGTTGTGTTACCAAAAGTGTAATCATCAGTAACTTTTCTATATTCCTGCAACTTCTTTTTATGGTTCAGATCTCTTTCATATGTGAGAAGCCTACCATGAAGTTGGGTCAAACTTAAATCCTTAAAACCCATAGAATTTCTGGTCACAAAGGCTATAGTGTCCCACTTTTCTAGTAATGATCTAAGAAACCTACTATTTAAAGTGGACTTAGCATATTCAACATTAACCAGTTTTAGTTCACTAATTAGACAACTAAACCTTTCAAACTGTTGGGTTAATGACTCTCCCTTAACATCACAGAATGTTTCATATTGTTGGTTAAAACCTCTCTGTTGTTTTCAATAACCTCTTCTGTCCCACCAAATTGCTCTTTGAGTGCATCCCATAGCTCTTTAGCACTATTACAATGTAACAGGCTAGCATATATATCATTGGGTGGTGTTGTGGCCACTATACTGAATGCCTTAGCATCTAGCTCAATGTTCTCAAAATCCTGCTCAGATTAATTTTCAGGACTTTTAGGTACTTGGACCTTGGTATCTTCTGCACTTGGCACCATTGGAACATGAGGTCCAAAGATGACAGACTTCCAGCAACCGGTGTTTTGTTATGCTAACACATTGCCCATCCTACGTTGTCAGATATAGTATTCAGATCTGACAAGCATAGGTGGCTTGTAGAGTGTGCAGGTGTTGTGAGGGTCCTGTGATTGTGAAGACATCTTGGTTGTTTTACAGAAGTTTTTGAATAATCAACTTTGAACATGATTACACTTGTACTCTGTTTTTCAACAAATACGAACAACACAATATCAATGAATGAGCTGATCTTTTATGTCAAATGGATGGTTAAATCGAATTTAACTGACCTATGCTCTGATACCAATTATTAGGATATGAGTTTTCTTGATTGTTTTGTTTTTATAAGATGAACTATGAAGAAGATAAACAAGTGAACAATTTCAGCGGAATGAAGAAAAACTTTATAACACAATCAAGGAAAACACAGTTTTCATCATGTATGCTTTTATAATCAAAAGATTGAAATTACACAATGTTTCGACTATGCATGCATGAGAAATTTCTCCCCCTCAGCCTGAGCTCACAATGTTAGTTCATACAAGATGCAAGTGTGTGCAAAGAACTAATAGAACATTATAGGCACTGTCTATTTATAGTACAATCCTAAACACTGTGGCATCTTTGCTGACATCACCTAGACAGTGACAGCTAACAATCTTAACACCTCTGAACATTGATGTATTACAGACACTGTTACATTAAGAGAAATGATTAACTAAACTCTGATGAGGCTATCCGCTGATGATGCTCAACCACTGATGAGACTGAGCAGTGTTTTCCATTAAGGTTGATCAGGCCTTTGACTTCTGCAGTTTTTTACTTCGGTAGATGATTATTCTTCAACAGTCTTTGCATTCAACAGAGCTTTGCATAACAGTCTTTAGAAACAATCAGACTTTAGAGATCATAAGTTGTTAAGTGCCACTGCCATTAGAGGGAAATAAGGTTCAAGCACTGTTATTCTGGATCATCTGTTGCAGAATCAGTTTTAGCTTTGTATCATCTGTTCTTCAAGGAAGGATTAGATAAGCCAACAATAACTAAGATAATCTCTTAAAAACCAAAGCGAGGAAATCATCAAAGGATACATAAATGACGGGTCGGATCGAAGTGATTCTATCTTGTCTATCTATTCTTTTATTTACTTACTTTCTTTGTTTATTTTTATTTATTAAAAAACAACAAAAATTTTCTCTCAATATTTGGTTAGATTAGACGTTAAGGATAAACCGATATTAAAAGGTCTTGTGTCCTTGGACGACCTCGGTATCTTACCATCACCATACTATGACAACGATAGGTGCACTTGCCCTAGCATGTTGTAGAGAGTGATAGTTTTATATTGTGTTTTATAAATTTAAACTTGATAAAGTAGTAAAAAGGTACTCAAAATACATCGAAAAATCCGTATACTCGCAACACGTCACTAAACCCTATGCTAAAACCTAAAACCAAAACCCTCATGCTGAACCCTAAATATTAATACTAAACACTAAAACTAATGCTTAACACTAAAACTAAACCCCAAAGTTAAATATTAAATATTAATCCTAAACACAAAAACTAACCCCTAATGTTAAACCATAAGTCCTCGATGCGCCTAGAGGACGTTTGGTAGTTCATCGGCCTAGCCCTTTCCTTTAGTACCCAGTCTTCTTTTTGTGTCATCAATGATCCGTCTATTAATTTGCTCGGCCTATCCATTCCCTTGCAGGTGGGAAATGGACGAAAAGACTTGGTTTATCTTCAAATTCTTGCACCATCTTTTGAAGGGGTTTTCGACGAACTTCTTCGCGTTGTCACTTACTATCTATAAAGTAGGCCAAACCGAAACATAATTTACTCCCAAAAGAATCTAGTGATGTCGTATCCGGATATCACTGTGAAGGGTCTAGCCTCTACCCATTTTGTAAAATAATCAACAGCCAAGAGCAGGTATCATGCACTTCCGCTTGATCTAGGAAAAGGTCCGACGATGTCGACCACCAATTCTGAAACGGCCAGGCCGCTGCCATAGGAATCATCTCATTCTTGGCCAGAAGGCTTACTGGTGCATGTCACCGAAACTCTTTGCACTACTGCAGTTCTTTAACGACACTTTCATGCATCCCCGGCCAATAATTACCCATATTCTTAATCTTTGTTGCCAACATTTTTATGCCCACGTGAATTCCGCATAAGCCAAACTGGATTTCTCGTATAATATAGTTGGCTTGCTCGGGATCTAAACATTTTAACAGCGGTCCCAAAAAGGTTTTTCGATACAACGCCCCATCTTGAACTTGATATTGCAATGCATTGACTTGGATCTTCCGAGCTTGGGCTTTATTGGTAGGCAAGACATCATGAACCAAATACTTGATTATCAGTGTCTTCCAGGATTGAGCCAAGGTTTCAAATTGCAGGACTTCAGATGTTATGATGGAGGGTGCTACCAATACTTCCACCCTTACTTCTTTCGCCAAGTGGCTGAAGGAAACCGAAGCCAGTTTGCTTAAGGCATCATGAACCAAATACTTGATTATCAGTGTCTTCCAGGATTGAGCCAAGGTTTCAAATTGCAGGACTTCAGATGTTATGATGGAGGGTGCTACCAATACTTCCACCCTTACTTCTTTCGCCAAGTGGCTGAAGGAAACCGAAGCCAGTTTGCTTAAGGCATCGGCTTCTTTGTTTTTACTACTAGGCACGTGCTCGATTTTGCATGAATCGAACACTTGGATTGCTCGTTTTGGTTTTTTCTAAATATTTGATCATGTTTGGTTCTCTTGCTTCATATTCTCCATTTACTTGCACTACGTGAAAAAAGGGCTATGGCCACACTTTTGGCAAAACCACCCTGCCACACATTTGAAAAATGTATGGCTAAAGGTCATTCATAACATTTTAAAACACCTTTAGCCACACATTTTATTTTAAATGTGACCATTTATACCTGTTCAGAACGTTTAGCCACACTTTTAGAAAATAATGTGACATTTAATAGCCACAACTCAAAATGTGTGGCCAAATGTGATTTATGGCCACATATTTTTGTTTCATGTGACTAAAAACACATGCATTTGACATTTTTAGCCACACTTTAAGAAAGAACTGTGACATATATTAGCCACACTAGCAAAGTGTAACCAAATTTTATCTATGATCATATTATTTATTTTCATGCGACCAATAACATATGTATTCAAAACCTTTAGCCACACTTTAAGAAAAAAACTGTGACATTTGTTAGTCACATTAAAAAAGTGTGGCTAAACATGATCTACGGCCACAGTATTTGTTTCATGTGACTAAAACCATATTTATTAGAAACATTTAGTCACATGACAATAAAAAAACAGCCACACTAGAAAACTGTGGCCAAATGTGATCTACAACCACATTATATATTTAATAATGTGGCTAAAATCCAATACAAGCGAGTTGTATTATCCGGGTCTCCGGTTGTTGAATTAGAAATTAACAGAGTTATTATATATCTAAATACCAAAATGTTTTAGTTTTTGCAAGATCTAAGGCTAGAAGGTATGGTGCCCATCCTCCAAGCCGCCACGTAGGCTGACATAGTCCTCCCAAGGATAGTCCATCCCACAAAACTAGTGGAAATGGGAGGATGGTCCTAGATGATCCTACCCCACCACTTTTTTATTTTCTATTTTTTTTAATGTTCCAAAAATTTGTCAAACGGTCACATTTCCCATCGTTCCTCACAAAAATTTGTCAAATTTGTCCTTTAGTGGACCGTCTCAAACGGCGAGATGCCGACGTTGAAGACGGGGACGGGGGATGGTGTGCTGGCAGCGCCGGTCCTCGACGCGTATTGGGACGTACCCCATACCGCACAGCCACGCTTCAGTTTTTGCAAATTTCTTTTGGAATAGAATTTACTGTTTAGGATATATATATTGTGTATGTAATTTTATTTGTTCTTTCATTTGTTCCATAATATTTTATTTTGATGTAATTTGCAACATTAGTTACTTTTAAGAAAAGGTGTACCTGATTCATTATGTTAATTGTCGACACCATACATCTTAATGCAAGTTGTGATCTTTGTGATAAAGTTCAACATATATACGGTTATGTTTAATGGAATATAAGAAGTTCTAGAAGCTTTGTAGAACTAATTGATATATGAAATAGATAAATGGTTATAGATATTTAGTGTATGTTGTGAAAATTCCTATTATGTTTATGTATTCACATTTATTGTTGTTTTTGCATCTAGCTAGGTCTTGTTATTGGCAAAGGGGATGAGACCATCAAAGGCATGCAAGACAGTTCTCGAGCATGTATTCAGGTTGATCCAGATTCTTTATCTACTTAAATCACTTTTATGGAGTTCTTTGAATTACATGATGCTCGCCACCATTGGCCCAACTAGTTTATTGTTGATTCTAAAGCTGAATTGACAAACATTTGTTTATCTGCAGGCTGACCCAGATGATGTGGAAGACGCGTGTTCCAACTATGGACATGTGAACACTTGGAGGATCATACGACATCAGATATGGCTACCATCCCAAGGATGCAAATTTGCAGCACTTCTATGTTCAAAAGCATCGAGTATACGGATTTGAAGAATAAAAAGTCTAGAAATAGTTCTTTTTTTAATCTAACTTTTGTAGATATGTTTTTATTAAAAGTTTGTCTTTAATTAGTATTTAAATTGAAATTTGTGTATGAATTTTGAGTAATTATTGTTAATATTATTTGGTTATTAGATTTTATCATGTTCACTGTCGTTTTTATTTAAAAAAAAATGAAAGTAGAATGTGTAATTACCTGAAAATGCCCACATAGAACCACAATAAAAGTGTGTGAACAAATGTTAGAAACAACCACAATAAAAGTAAATTCATGTGACCATTGATACCATTTAGCCACAGTTAATGAACTATTTACTTGATTGAAACAATTTTTTTGCCACAATTTTTTTTAAATTCACGTGGCTAAAACAAACATTTTAATGACTTTATAACAAAAACGACCATATTTACAGTAAATTAATGTGGCTATATATTAGTAACATCCACAATTACAATTAATTCATGTGACAATTTATACCATTTAGCCACACTTAATGAACTATTTACTTGATTACATCAACCTTTTTGCCACAATTTTTAAAAAATGATGTGGCTAAAATAAACATTTTAGTGACCATATAAAAGAAACGGCCACACTTACCGTAAATTAATGTGGCTATATAATACAAACGACCACGCTTACAATAAATACATGTGACCATTGATACCATTTAGCCACACTTAATGAACTATTTACTTGATTACATCAACCTTTTTGCCACAATTTTTAAAAAATTATGTGGCTAAAACAAACATTTTAGTGACGATATAATAGAAACGACCACACTTACAATAACATCATGTGGCTATATAATACAAGCGACCACATTTACAATAAATTCATGTGACCATTGATACCATTTAGCCACACTTAATGGACCTTTTGCTTGATTACAACAACCTTTTGTCACATTTTTTTAAAACTGATGTGGCTAAAACAAACTTATTAGTGACTATATTATAGAAATGGCCACACTGATAGTAAATTCATGTGGCCGTTGCTACCCCTTTAGCCACACTTATTGAACAAAATGATTAATTCTAGCAAGACCTTTTTCGCCACAGTTTTAGTTGCTATGGCCACACATAAGTGAATGTGGCCATATGATGCCTACGATGACTCGACCTTTGGTCACACTTGGGCTCATAAAAAAATATGTGGCCAAAGGTGTTTGGTCACACTTTTTTTGTGTGGCCGTAAGCCTTTTTTGATGTAGTGTTGGTTCGCTACGAGCAAGGAATCAACGTATGCTATCACATCTTTTGCTCTGACTTTCTTGGCCAGACGGAGTCCAGCGAGCAACGCTTCATATTCAGCTTCATTATTAGAGCTTTGGAATTCAAATCAGAGTGCATATGTCAAGTCCAAGCCACTCGGATGAGTTAGAATTAAACCAACCCCTGCCCGTTCGACACTCGATGCTTTGTCTGTTTATAGAAGTCAAGGTTTTTTTATGGTCGGAGCCATTGTTCACTATTTCGTCTTTTTCTTCAGGCATCTCTACCTGAAAATCGGCAATTACCTGATCCTTTAATGGGCCCTTTGTTCGAAACGTGATATCGAAAGCTCTGAGCTCTATGGCCCATTTAGCCATTCGATCGGATACTTCTGTCTTTCGAAATACATGTTGGATCCTTTGATCGGTTCGAACATCGATTAGGTATGCTTCAAAATATGGTCGCAACCTTCATGAGGCATGCACTAAGCTCGGGTACCTTGTTTCATAATCTTTCAAGGTTCTGCTAACATAGTAAATTGGGATCTGGGAGCCACTTTGGTGCGCGACTAGAACATTACTAATTGCACCTTGTGATGTGGCGAGATAGACTGTTAAGGTTTCTCATTCCTTGGGGATAATACGTGCTGACAAAGTGCTTAAATAATTCTTTAACTCCTCGAAGGCTTGTGCTGCTTCGTTTGACCATTTAAATTGGCTCTAAAACTATTTCGTTGAACGTCCATAAAGGGCATAGATTTGTCTGCTGCTTTGGAAAGGAAATGCTGGAGCGCTGCAAGTCGTCCATTCAAGTCGTCCATCTGAAGTCTATGGTTTCATGGCTAGCATTACATCTCTCTTATATGGATTAGCTCGTAGGCCATTCAATCCGACCATTACTCCCAAAAATTTTCCTTGTTTGACAGCAAACGTACACTTTTTGGGATTCAGCTTCATATTTATGCTTTGAAGCCTGGTAAAGGTTTGGAGAATATCTTTGAGAATAATGTCTTCATCGCTGCTTTTAATCATGATGTCATCGTATAAACTTCTAAATTTCTTTCGATCGGGTCTTTAAAGGCTTAGTTTCTCAGGCGCTGATATGTGGCTACCACATTTTTTAGACCGAAGGATATTTTGGTGAAACAATAAATTCCTTCGTTTGTGAACAATGTCGATTTGTCTTCGACCTCTATGGACATCTAAATCTGGTGGTATCCCTTATATGTATCCAAAAAACATTTGAGCCAGAATGTGGCGACGGAGTTAATCTTTTCATCGATTTCTGGAACCGGAAAGCAATCTTTCGGGCAGGCGTTGTTTAAGTCTATATAATCGATGCACATTCTCCATGAATTATCCTTCTTTTGAACCATGAGTAGGTTAGAGACCCATGTCTGTTACGGGACTTCTCATATGACTCCCGAATCCAAAAGGATTTTTTCATCCTTTACGATAGATTTGGCCCAGTCCGGAGCCATATGCCTCTTCTATGGTGTTATCAGTTTTATTGATTCTTTTGCGTTCAAACGGTTTCATGCCATTGACCTAGGGACCCCATGTATATCGGAGTGTTTCCAAGGAAACACATCTACAGAACTTGTAAGCAAGTTCCATAGGAGCTTTTGGTGCAATCAGGTAACTAGGCTCTGATCGTTATATGTTGCTCCAGAAATTCTGGGTTGATTTACCATAATTTAGTGGGTACTTCAAATGTTTTTGAGCATGTTGTCATAGCTTGCCTTACCTCTGCCACACACAAGGTGGATTCGGAATATATCATGGCAACACCAAACACGGTCGAGAATTTTATAGCCCCGTGAATCGTGGAAGTTACAACACCGAGGGCACACATTCCAGGTCGTCCGAGTATGACGTTATGGGTAGATTTGGAACCTACGACCAGACACGTGAGTTGCACGATACAAGACTTGCTAGCTTCTTCAAGCATAACTTGGAGAGTGATTTGTCTGACTGGTTGGACTATTTCACTGGAGAAAGTTACCAAGGGAGTTGCAACTTCTACCAGCTTTTGTTTCATCTGTGCGGTGAGTTTTTGAAAACACTGCATGTACATTATTTCTAAGGCACTTCCTCCGTACACGTAAACTCGACGAACATGGTGTCCGACGATTATCGCTGATAAGATAAAAGGACCGTCTCGAGCGTCAACTGGATCGATTGCTGGGAAGTAAGTCGGCTGTTGTATCCAAGCGGCCAGGTGTTCGTTCGATCGTTTGGTTCCTCAGAGTTAAGTTGCCTGGATCATGTTGATACCAGCTTTCATTGTTTGGATTATCTGTGGCTGCGATTGGCTTCTTTTCTTATTTTACCTCTTTGACAAGGTGTGATAATTTACCGGACCGAACGACCTTTTCTATTTCTTGCTTTAAGGTCCAGCATTCATCGGTCGTGGGCCCCTTATCAGGGTGATATTCACAATATTTCTTGGAATCCTTATCGGATGAGGGGCGTTGCTTTGAGGGAGTCGAGAACTGGGTGCTTTCGGTGTTCAAAATCTCGCTTGGGGATTTTGATAATTCGGAGAAGGTATGGAAGCATACTTGGTCGGTTCGGATGTTGTTACGTTCTGGTTTGTGATATGGGTGTCGGTTCCTGTTCCAAATGCTGCTTCGATCATTCAGAGGAGACGCGTTCCTCCTCCAAGACGTGGTTCGAGATTTTGAATTATTAGTGTTTGTATCATTTAGCTCCCCGCATGCACTTTTGCCACAAAAGAAGGCCCTAGCTCATGCGATGAGGACTTCCATGGTCTTAGGTAGATCTTTGTGAAGTTTTTCTACAAGCTGGTTGTTACGGACTCCGTGGAAAAACTCGAATCTCGCAGCTGATCAACTGCCCCACCGATTTACATGCTCTCCTTATTGAAATGATCGAGGAAATCTTCCACTTATTCTTCATCTCGTCGTTTAATATGATGGACCTCCATGATATCCTTGGAACAACGTCGTTGTTCGTATAAGTTCTGGTCAAACAACCATCGGAATTCTTCGAAGTTACTGATCGAAACTTCCGGTAAGCCGTCGAACCAGACTCTTGCCGAACCTGTGAGCGTCTGTGCGAACATATGACACCAAGCTAGCATGGGTCATAATTTGACTTTGTTGCTCCCGTGAAGGAGAACATGTGATCATCTATATCGGACTTTCTGTCATAATATTTTAACGAAGATGGGATTTTCATTTTTTACAGAGGGGGCATTGGTAATCCTTTGTGTATACTTTGATTGAGAGGACATGGAGGTTGGCTGATATGACATTATCAACTCTTCATCTCGAGGATTGAATCCAACGGATTCCTGGCGAAACAATCCATCTAAGCCATTACCAAAACTAACATACGAGGGAGTGAGACCCTGAGAAATGTGTATCAGAGTGGAGGTGGTGATAATGGAAATTACCAAAGGTCCGGAGGAGAAAGTTCCCATGGAGATTGAGCTGGACCCTGAGTGAGAGTTTCCAAATAAATTGGCACGCAAGCCTTCTAACATTTCTTCGCGCTGCCACTGCTTGAGCTGTTATTGAAGATCTGCATTGCGCTGTAGAAAAGCATCATACTCAGACACAGCTGAGGAATACAGAGCGGTGACTGTGGTGGAGACTGTCGAATTAACAGTAGGTGGTGTAATATGTGTGCCATGGGAAATGGTTAATCCCGCCGGAATTTATGGAAAATACTGCCATAGAAAAATTAGATCCAGTCATGAGATCATCGAAAGATGGAAGGGATGAAGTCATGATATGGGGAGGTTAATTGGAGGAAAAATCAGTGAATCCAAGAGGATGGTGCTACTGAAGACTCAAATATCTGATGCATAAGCTAAGTAGAAGAAGAGTCTCAGGATAATTACCTGCAACCTGTAGAAAATCACATAGATGAAAACACCATTAGGCTTTTCACAGGGAGGGGGCCTCTCTGTGACCTAGTGTAACATTTCCATTTTTATATATTAAAATAAAGTGTATAAAAACTTACATTATTAAACAGGTACATTAGGGGTAAGTTGACTGTTAGAAATACGAGATATTTAGATTAATATAGGATCCTTTTAATAACTAAATTATAAAAATACATTATAATTGACCTTACTCCGTTTTTAATGAAACTTAGGTCAAAATGTAGATAAAAATATTATTGTTTTAATGACATATTCATAGTTTTATAAAACATCATATTTTAGAAGTTATACGCGATAAATGAGTGAAGTAGCTGAATTAATTATAATAATAAAATAATAATATAAACTAAACTTATGCATTCAATATTTGAAAGTGTACGTGTCATGTATGAGCCTTGAGCTCCAAGAATCAAAATCATAGTATAAATAGTGGTTATCATTCAACCTTTTCTTCTGCACAATTCTTTTCTTCCTTACACCCTTCCCTCTCTTCTCTTTCTCTGTCTGCTTATAATTTATATTTTTTTCTTTAGTATTTCACTTATAATACTCCAAAGTCCTGCCTCGTTTTAAGTGTTTTAACTTCTGATCACTGATTCGATACCCTGTCCGATCGATCTGGAAACCAACAGCGGATAGCAAGGCGCTGGCTGATTAGTGTTATGCTTTGTAAACTACGTTGGAGTTCTATCTCATGATGTATTGATAAAGTTGAATAAGTTTATTATACCTAACACGAGTGCATTATATATTTTATTAAAAATCTCAGGAGTTATACCCAAGATTATACCTGGAGGCTTTTAGTTGGACCCTTAAGTTACAAAGTGGGTCATTCTTCTTCTTATCACCTTTTTATACATTTACATTTAAAAATGCTTTACAAAACCCTAAATGTTTACCAGTTATACTTACAGTAATTAAGTTTTTTATACATTACTTGACACTCGTTACTATTGGACAAAGAGTTAGCCAATAGTAGCATGACCACAAGCACGTGGGAATTGTGCCCCAGTAGCAATAGCTTATAACTAATATTATTTTTACATTACTGATGTGTGCAAAATGTAACATATAAATTACATAAATGGAGGTTGGCTGATATGACATTATCAACTCTTCATCTCGAGGATTGAATCCAACGGATTCCTGGCGAAACAATCCATCTAAGCCATTACCAAAACTAACATACGAGGGAGTGAGACCCTGAGAAATGTGTATCAGAGTGGAAGTGGTGATAATGGAAATTACCAGAGGTCCGGAGGAGAAAGTTCCCATGGAGATTGAGCTGGACCCTGAGTGAGAGTTTCCAAATAAATTGGCACGCAAGCCTTCTAACATTTCTTCGCGCTGCCACTGCTTGAGCTGTTATTGAAGATCTGCATTGCGCTGTAGAAAAGCATCATACTCAGACACAGCTGAGGAATCCAGAGCGGTGACTGTGGTGGAGACTGTCGAATTAACAGTAGGTGGTGTAATCTGTGTGCCATGGGAAATGGTTAATCCCGCCGGAATTTATGGAAAATACTGCCATAGAAAAATTAGATCCAGTCATGAGATCATCGAAAGATGGAAGGGATGAAGTCATGATATGGGGAGGTTAATTGGAGGAAAAATCAGTGAATCCAAGAGGATGGTGCTACTGAAGACTCAAATATCTGATGCATAAGCTAAGTAGAAGAAGAGTCTCAGGATAATTACCTGCAACCTGTAGAAAATCACATAGATGAAAACACCGTTAGGCTTTTCACAGGGAGGGGGCCTCTCTGTGACCTAGTGTAACATTTCCATTTTTATATATTAAAATAAAGTGTATAAAAACTTACATTATTAAACGGGTACATTAGGGGTAAGTTGACTGTTAGAAATACGAGATATTTAGATTAATATAGGATCCTTTTAATAACTAAATTATAAAAATACATTATAATTGACCTTACTCCGTTTTTAATGAAACTTAGGTCAAAATGTAGATAAAAATATTATTGTTTTAATGACATATTCATAGTTTTATAAAACATCATATTTTAGAAGTTATACGCGATAAATGAGTGAAGTAGCTGAATTAATTATAATAATAAAATAATAATATAAACTAAACTTATGCATTCAATATTTGAAAGTGTACGTGTCATGTATGAGCCTTGAGCTCCAAGAATCAAAATCATAGTATAAATAGTGGTTATCATTCAACCTTTTCTTCTGCACAATTCTTTTCTTTCTTACACCCTTCCCTCTCGCCTCTTTCTCTGTCTGCTTATAATTTATATTTTTTTCTTTAGTATTTCACTTATAATACTCCAAAGTCCTGCCTCGTTTTAAGTGTTTTAACTTCTGATCACTGATTCGATACCCTGTCCGATCGATCTGGAAACCAACAGCGGATAGCAAGGCGCTGGCTGATTAATGTTATGCTTTGTAAACTACGTTGGAGTTCTATCTCATGATGTATTGATAAAGTTGAATAAGTTTATTATACCTAACACGAGTGCATTATATATTTTATTAAAAATCTCAGGAGTTATACCCAAGATTATACCTGGAGGCTTTTAGTTGGACCCTTAAGTTACAAAGTGGGTCATTCTTCTTCTTATCACCTTTTTATACATTTACATTTAAAAATGCTTTACAAAACCCTAAATGTTTACCAGTTATACTTACAGTAATTAAGTTTTTTATACATTACTTGACACTCGTTACTATTGGACAAAGAGTTAGCCAATAGTAGCATGACCACAAGCACGTGGGAATTGTGCCCCAGTAGCAATAGCTTATAACTAATATTATTTTTACATTACTGATGTGTGCAAAATGTAACATATAAATTACATAAATGGAGGTTGGCTGATATGACATTATCAACTCTTCATCTCGAGGATTGAATCCAACGGATTCCTGGCGAAACAATCCATCTAAGCCATTACCAAAACTAACATACGAGGGAGTGAGACCCTGAGAAATGTGTATCAGAGTGGAAGTGGTGATAATGGAAATTACCAGAGGTCCGGAGGAGAAAGTTCCCATGGAGATTGAGCTGGACCCTGAGTGAGAGTTTCCAAATAAATTTGCACGCAAGCCTTCTAACATTTCTTCGTGCTGCCACTGCTTGAGCTGTTATTGAAGATCTGCATTGCGCTGTAGAAAAGCATCATACTCAGACATAGCTGAGGAATCCAGAGCGGTGACTGTGGTGGAGACTGTCGAATTAACAGTAGGTGGTGTAATCTGTGTGCCATGGGAAATGGTTAATCCCGCCGGAATTTATGGAAAATACTGCCATAGAAAAATTAGATCCAGTCATGAGATCATCGAAAGATGGAAGGGATGAAGTCATGATATGGGGAGGTTAATTGGAGGAAAAATCAGTGAATCCAAGAGGATGGTGCTACTGAAGACTCAAATATCTGATGCATAAGCTAAGTAGAAGAAGAGTCTCAGGATAATTACCTGCAACCTGTAGAAAATCACATAGATGAAAACACCGTTAGGCTTTTCACAGGGAGGGGGCCTCTCTGTGACCTAGTGTAACATTTCCATTTTTATATATTAAAATAAAGTGTATAAAAACTTACATTATTAAACGGGTACATTAGGGGTAAGTTGACTGTTAGAAATACGAGATATTTAGATTAATATAGGATCCTTTTAATAACTAAATTATAAAAATACATTATAATTGACCTTACTCCATTTTTAATGAAACTTAGGTCAAAATGTAGATAAAAAATATTATTGTTTTAATGACATATTCATAGTTTTATAAAACATCATATTTTAGAAGTTATACGCGATAAATGAGTGAAGTAGCTGAATTAATTATAATAATAAAATAATAATATAAACTAAACTTATGCATTCAATATTTGAAAGTGTACGTGTCATGTATGAGCCTTGAGCTCCAAGAATCAAAATCATAGTATAAATAGTGGTTATCATTCAACCTTTTCTTCTGCACAATTCTTTTCTTTCTTACACCCTTCCCTCTCGCCTCTTTCTCTGTCTGCTTATAATTTATATTTTTTTCTTTAGTATTTCACTTATAATACTCCAAAGTCCTGCCTCGTTTTAAGTGTTTTAACTTCTGATCACTGATTCGATACCCTGTCCGATCGATCTGGAAACCAACAGCGGATAGCAAGGCGCTGGCTGATTAATGTTATGCTTTGTAAACTACGTTGGAGTTCTATCTCATGATGTATTGATAAAGTTGAATAAGTTTATTATACCTAACACGAGTGCATTATATATTTTATTAAAAATCTCAAGAGTTATACCCAAGATTATACCTGGAGGCTTTTAGTTGGACCCTTAAGTTACAAAGTGGGTCATTCTTCTTCTTATCACCTTTTTATACATTTACATTTAAAAATGCTTTACAAAACCCTAAATGTTTACCAGTTATACTTACAGTAATTAAGTTTTTTATACATTACTTGACACTCGTTACTATTGGACAAAGAGTTAGCCAATAGTAGCTTGACCACAAGCACGTGGGAATTGTGCCCCAGTAGCAATAGCTTATAACTAATATTATTTTTACATTACTGATGTGTGCAAAATGTAACATATAAATTACATAAATGGAGGTTGGCTGATATGACATTATCAACTCTTCATCTCGAGGATTGAATCCAACGGATTCCTGGCGAAACAATCCATCTAAGCCATTACCAAAACTAACATACGAGGGAGTGAGACCCTGAGAAATGTGTATCAGAGTGGAAGTGGTGATAATGGAAATTACCAGAGGTCCGGAGGAGAAAGTTCCCATGGAGATTGAGCTGGACCCTGAGTGAGAGTTTCCAAATAAATTGGCACGCAAGCCTTCTAACATTTCTTCGTGCTGCCACTGCTTGAGCTGTTATTGAAGATCTGCATTGCGCTGTAGAAAAGCATCATACTCAGACACAGCTGAGGAATCCAGAGCGGTGACTGTGGTGGAGACTGTCGAATTAACAGTAGGTGGTGTAATCTGTGTGCCATGGGAAATGGTTAATCCCGCCGGAATTTATGGAAAATACTGCCATAGAAAAATTAGATCCAGTCATGAGATCATCGAAAGATGGAAGGGATGAAGTCATGATATGGGGAGGTTAATTGGAGGAAAAATCAGTGAATCCAAGAGGATGGTGCTACTGAAGACTCAAATATCTGATGCATAAGCTAAGTAGAAGAAGAGTCTCAGGATAATTACCTGCAACCTGTAGAAAATCACATAGATGAAAACACCGTTAGGCTTTTCACAGGGAGGGGGCCTCTCTGTGACCTAGTGTAACATTTCCATTTTTATATATTAAAATAAAGTGTATAAAAACTTACATTATTAAACGGGTACATTAGGGGTAAGTTGACTGTTAGAAATACGAGATATTTAGATTAATATAGGATCCTTTTAATAACTAAATTATAAAAATACATTATAATTGACCTTACTCCGTTTTTAATGAAACTTAGGTCAAAATGTAGATAAAAATATTATTGTTTTAATGACATATTCATAGTTTTATAAAACATCATATTTTAGAAGTTATACGCGATAAATGAGTGAAGTAGCTGAATTAATTATAATAATAAAATAATAATATAAACTAAACTTATGCATTCAATATTTGAAAGTGTACGTGTCATGTATGAGCCTTGAGCTCCAAGAATCAAAATCATAGTATAAATAGTGGTTATCATTCAACCTTTTCTTCTGCACAATTCTTTTCTTTCTTACACCCTTCCCTCTCGCCTCTTTCTCTGTCTGCTTATAATTTATATTTTTTTCTTTAGTATTTCACTTATAATACTCCAAAGTCCTGCCTCGTTTTAAGTGTTTTAACTTCTGATCACTGATTCGATACCCTGTCCGATCGATCTGGAAACCAACAGCGGATAGCAAGGCGCTGGCTGATTAATGTTATGCTTTGTAAACTACGTTGGAGTTCTATCTCATGATGTATTGATAAAGTTGAATAAGTTTATTATACCTAACACGAGTGCATTATATATTTTATTAAAAATCTCAGGAGTTATACCCAAGATTATACCTGGAGGCTTTTAGTTGGACCCTTAAGTTACAAAGTGGGTCATTCTTCTTCTTATCACCTTTTTATACATTTACATTTAAAAATGCTTTACAAAACCCTAAATGTTTACCAGTTATACTTACAGTAATTAAGTTTTTTATACATTACTTGACACTCGTTACTATTGGACAAAGAGTTAGCCAATAGTAGCATGACCACAAGCACGTGGGAATTGTGCCCCAGTAGCAATAGCTTATAACTAATATTATTTTTACATTACTGATGTGTGCAAAATGTAACATATAAATTACATAAATGGAGGTTGGCTGATATGACATTATCAACTCTTCATCTCGAGGATTGAATCCAACGGATTCCTGGCGAAACAATCCATCTAAGCCATTACCAAAACTAACATACGAGGGAGTGAGACCCTGAGAAATGTGTATCAGAGTGGAAGTGGTGATAATGGAAATTACCAGAGGTCCGGAGGAGAAAGTTCCCATGGAGATTGAGCTGGACCCTGAGTGAGAGTTTCCAAATAAATTGGCACGCAAGCCTTCTAACATTTCTTCGTGCTGCCACTGCTTGAGCTGTTATTGAAGATCTGCATTGCGCTGTAGAAAAGCATCATACTCAGACACAGCTGAGGAATCCAGAGCGGTGACTGTGGTGGAGACTGTCGAATTAACAGTAGGTGGTGTAATCTGTGTGCCATGGGAAATGGTTAATCCCGCCGGAATTTATGGAAAATACTGCCATAGAAAAATTAGATCCAGTCATGAGATCATCGAAAGATGGAAGGGATGAAGTCATGATATGGGGAGGTTAATTGGAGGAAAAATCAGTGAATCCAAGAGGATGGTGCTACTGAAGACTCAAATATCTGATGCATAAGCTAAGTAGAAGAAGAGTCTCAGGATAATTACCTGCAACCTGTAGAAAATCACATAGATGAAAACACCGTTAGGCTTTTCACAGGGAGGGGGCCTCTCTGTGACCTAGTGTAACATTTCCATTTTTATATATTAAAATAAAGTGTATAAAAACTTACATTATTAAACGGGTACATTAGGGGTAAGTTGACTGTTAGAAATACGAGATATTTAGATTAATATAGGATCCTTTTAATAACTAAATTATAAAAATACATTATAATTGACCTTACTCCGTTTTTAATGAAACTTAGGTCAAAATGTAGATAAAAATATTATTGTTTTAATGACATATTCATAGTTTTATAAAACATCATATTTTAGAAGTTATACGCGATAAATGAGTGAAGTAGCTGAATTAATTATAATAATAAAATAATAATATAAACTAAACTTATGCATTCAATATTTGAAAGTGTACGTGTCATGTATGAGCCTTGAGCTCCAAGAATCAAAATCATAGTATAAATAATGGTTATCATTCAACCTTTTCTTCTGCACAATTCTTTTCTTTCTTACAGCCTTCCCTCTCGCCTCTTTCTCTGTCTGCTTATAATTTATATTTTTTTCTTTAGTATTTCACTTATAATACTCCAAAGTTCTGCCTCGTTTTAAGTGTTTTAACTTCTGATCACTGATTCGATACCCTGTCCGATCGATCTGGAAACCAACAGCGGATAGCAAGGCGCTGGCTGATTAATGTTATGCTTTGTAAACTACGTTGGAGTTCTATCTCATGATGTATTGATAAAGTTGAATAAGTTTATTATACCTAACACGAGTGCATTATATATTTTATTAAAAATCTCAGGAGTTATACCCAAGATTATACCTGGAGGCTTTTAGTTGGACCCTTAAGTTACAAAGTGGGTCATTCTTCTTCTTATCACCTTTTTATACATTTACATTTAAAAATGCTTTACAAAACCCTAAATGTTTACCAGTTATACTTACAGTAATTAAGTTTTTTATACATTACTTGACACTCGTTACTATTGGACAAAGAGTTAGCCAATAGTAGCATGACCACAAGCACGTGGGAATTGTGCCCCAGTAGCAATAGCTTATAACTAATATTATTTTTACATTACTGATGTGTGCAAAATGTAACATATAAATTACATAAATGGAGGTTGGCTGATATGACATTATCAACTCTTCATCTCGAGGATTGAATCCAACGGATTCCTGGCGAAACAATCCATCTAAGCCATTACCAAAACTAACATACGAGGGAGTGAGACCCTGAGAAATGTGTATCAGAGTGGAAGTGGTGATAATGGAAATTACCAGAGGTCCGGAGGAGAAAGTTCCCATGGAGATTGAGCTGGACCCTGAGTGAGAGTTTCCAAATAAATTGGCACGCAAGCCTTCTAACATTTCTTCGTGCTGCCATTGCTTGAGCTGTTATTGAAGATCTGCATTGCGCTGTAGAAAAGCATCATACTCAGACACAGCTGAGGAATCCAGAGCGGTGACTGTGGTGGAGACTGTCGAATTAACAGTAGGTGGTGTAATCTGTGTGCCATGGGAAATGGTTAATCCCGCCGGAATTTATGGAAAATACTGCCATAGAAAAATTAGATCCAGTCATGAGATCATCGAAAGATGGAAGGGATGAAGTCATGATATGGGGAGGTTAATTGGAGGAAAAATCAGTGAATCCAAGAGGATGGTGCTACTGAAGACTCAAATATCTGATGCATAAGCTAAGTAGAAGAAGAGTCTCAGGATAATTACCTGCAACCTGTAGAAAATCACATAGATGAAAACACCGTTAGGCTTTTCACAGGGAGGGGGCCTCTCTGTGACCTAGTGTAACATTTCCATTTTTATATATTAAAATAAAGTGTATAAAAACTTACATTATTAAACGGGTACATTAGGGGTAAGTTGACTGTTAGAAATACGAGATATTTAGATTAATATAGGATCCTTTTAATAACTAAATTATAAAAATACATTATAATTGACCTTACTCCGTTTTTAATGAAACTTAGGTCAAAATGTAGATAAAAATATTATTGTTTTAATGACATATTCATAGTTTTATAAAACATCATATTTTAGAAGTTATACGCGATAAATGAGTGAAGTAGCTGAATTAATTATAATAATAAAATAATAATATAAACTAAACTTATGCATTCAATATTTGAAAGTGTACGTGTCATGTATGAGCCTTGAGCTCCAAGAATCAAAATCATAGTATAAATAATGGTTATCATTCAACCTTTTCTTCTGCACAATTCTTTTCTTTCTTACACCCTTCCCTCTCGCCTCTTTCTCTGTCTGCTTATAATTTATATTTTTTTCTTTAGTATTTCACTTATAATACTCCAAAGTTCTGCCTCGTTTTAAGTGTTTTAACTTCTGATCACTGATTCGATACCCTGTCCGATCGATCTGGAAACCAACAGCGGATAGCAAGGCGCTGGCTGATTAATGTTATGCTTTGTAAACTACGTTGGAGTTCTATCTCATGATGTATTGATAAAGTTGAATAAGTTTATTATACCTAACACGAGTGCATTATATATTTTATTAAAAATCTCAGGAGTTATACCCAAGATTATACCTGGAGGCTTTTAGTTGGACCCTTAAGTTACAAAGTGGGTCATTCTTCTTCTTATCACCTTTTTATACATTTACATTTAAAAATGCTTTACAAAACCCTAAATGTTTACCAGTTATACTTACAGTAATTAAGTTTTTTATACATTACTTGACACTCGTTACTATTGGACAAAGAGTTAGCCAATAGTAGCATGACCACAAGCACGTGGGAATTGTGCCCCAGTAGCAATAGCTTATAACTAATATTATTTTTACATTACTGATGTGTGCAAAATGTAACATATAAATTACATAAATGGAGGTTGGCTGATATGACATTATCAACTCTTCATCTCGAGGATTGAATCCAACGGATTCCTGGCGAAACAATCCATCTAAGCCATTACCAAAACTAACATACGAGGGAGTGAGACCCTGAGAAATGTGTATCAGAGTGGAAGTGGTGATAATGGAAATTACCAGAGGTCCGGAGGAGAAAGTTCCCATGGAGATTGAGCTGGACCCTGAGTGAGAGTTTCCAAATAAATTGGCACGCAAGCCTTCTAACATTTCTTCGCGCTGCCACTGCTTGAGCTGTTATTGAAGATCTGCATTGCGCTGTAGAAAAGCATCATACTCAGACACAGCTGAGGAATCCAGAGCGGTGACTGTGGTGGAGACTGTCGAATTAACAGTAGGTGGTGTAATCTGTGTGCCATGGGAAATGGTTAATCCCGCCGGAATTTATGGAAAATACTGCCATAGAAAAATTAGATCCAGTCATGAGATCATCGAAAGATGGAAGGGATGAAGTCATGATATGGGGAGGTTAATTGGAGGAAAAATCAGTGAATCCAAGAGGATGGTGCTACTGAAGACTCAAATATCTGATGCATAAGCTAAGTAGAAGAAGAGTCTCAGGATAATTACCTGCAACCTGTAGAAAATCACATAGATGAAAACACCGTTAGGCTTTTCACAGGGAGGGGGCCTCTCTGTGACCTAGTGTAACATTTCCATTTTTATATATTAAAATAAAGTGTATAAAAACTTACATTATTAAACGGGTACATTAGGGGTAAGTTGACTGTTAGAAATACGAGATATTTAGATTAATATAGGATCCTTTTAATAACTAAATTATAAAAATACATTATAATTGACCTTACTCCGTTTTTAATGAAACTTAGGTCAAAATGTAGATAAAAATATTATTGTTTTAATGACATATTCATAGTTTTATAAAACATCATATTTTAGAAGTTATACGCGATAAATGAGTGAAGTAGCTGAATTAATTATAATAATAAAATAATAATATAAACTAAACTTATGCATTCAATATTTGAAAGTGTACGTGTCATGTATGAGCCTTGAGCTCCAAGAATCAAAATCATAGTATAAATAGTGGTTATCATTCAACCTTTTCTTCTGCACAATTCTTTTCTTTCTTACACCCTTCCCTCTCGCCTCTTTCTCTGTCTGCTTATAATTTATATTTTTTTCTTTAGTATTTCACTTATAATACTCCAAAGTCCTGCCTCGTTTTAAGTGTTTTAACTTCTGATCACTGATTCGATACCCTGTCCGATCGATCTGGAAACCAACAGCGGATAGCAAGGCGCTGGCTGATTAATGTTATGCTTTGTAAACTACGTTGGAGTTCTATCTCATGATGTATTGATAAAGTTGAATAAGTTTATTATACCTAACACGAGTGCATTATATATTTTATTAAAAATCTCAGGAGGTATACCCAAGATTATACCTGGAGGCTTTTAGTTGGACCCTTAAGTTACAAAGTGGGTCATTCTTCTTCTTATCACCTTTTTATACATTTACATTTAAAAATGCTTTACAAAACCCTAAATGTTTACCACTTATACTTGCAGTAATTAAGTTTTTTATACATTACTTGACACTCGTTACTATTGGACAAAGAGTTAGCCAATAGTAGCATGACCACAAGCACGTGGGAATTGTGCCCCAGTAGCAATAGCTTATAACTAATATTATTTTTACATTACTGATGTGTGCAAAATGTAACATATAAATTACATAAATGGAGGTTGGCTGATATGACATTATCAACTCTTCATCTCGAGGATTGAATCCAACGGATTCCTGGCGAAACAATCCATCTAAGCCATTACCAAAACTAACATACGAGGGAGTGAGACCCTGAGAAATGTGTATCAGAGTGGAAGTGGTGATAATGGAAATTACCAGAGGTCCGGAGGAGAAAGTGCCCATGGAGATTGAGCTGGACCCTGAGTGAGAGTTTCCAAAATAAATTGGCACGCAAGCCTTCTAACATTTCTTCTCGCTACTGCTGCTTGAGCTGCCATAGGAGATCTGCATTGCGCTGTAGAAAAGCATTATCAAACTCAAGCATAGCTGAGGAATCCAGAGCGGTGACTGTGGCGGAGACGATCGAACTAACAGTAGGTGGTGCAATCTGTGTGCCATGGGAAATGCTTAATCCCGCCAGAATTTATGGAAAATACTGCCATAGAAGTAGTACTTCTAGTCATAAGATCGTCGAAATATGGAAGGGAAGAAGTCATGATATGGGGAGGTTAATTGGAGGAAAAATCAGTGAATCCGAGAGGATGGCACTACTGAAGACTCAAATATCTGATGCTAAGCTAAGTAGAAGAAGAGTCTCAGGATAATGACCTGCAACTTGTAGAAAATCACAGAGAAGAAAACATCGTTAGGCTTTTCACAGGGAGGGGGCCTCTCTGTGACCTAGTCTAACATTTCCATTTTTATATACTAAAATAAAGTATATAAAAACTTACACTATTAAACGGGTAGATTAGGGGTAAGTTGACTGTTAGAAATATGAGATATTTAGTTGAACATAGGATCCTTTTAATAATTAAATTATAAAAATACATTATAATTGACCTAACTCCGATTTTAATGAAACTTAGGTCAAAATGTAGATAAAAATATTCTTGTTTTAATGACATATTCATCATTTTGTAAAACGTCATATTTTAGAAGTTATACGCGATAAATGAGTGAAGCAGCTGAATTAATTATAATAATAAAATAATAATGGAAACTAAACTTATGCATTCAATATTTGAAAGTGTACATGTCATGTATGAGCCTTGAGCTCCAAGAATCAAAACCTTAGTATAAATAGAGGTTATCATTCAACCTTTTCTCCTGCTCAATTATTTTCTTTCTTACTCCCTTCTCTCTCGCCTCTTTCTCTGTCTGTTTATAATTTATATTTTTTTCTTTAGTATTTCAGTTATAATACTCCAAAGTCCTGCCCCGTTTTAAGTGTTTTAACCTCTGATCATTGATTCCATACCATGTCCGATCGATCTTGAAACCAACAACGGATACCAAGGAGCTGCCTGATTAATGCTATGCTTTGTAAACTACGTTGGGGTTCTGTCTCATGATGTATTGATAAAGTTGAAAAAGGTTATTATACTTAACACGAGGGCATTTTATATTTTATTAAAAATCTCAGGAGTTATACCCAAGATTATACCTGGAGGCTTTTAGTTGGACCCTAAAGTTACAAAGTGGGTCATTCTTCTTTTTATCACCTTTTTTATACATTTATATTTAAAAATGCTCTACAAAACCCTAAATGTTTATCAGTTATACTTACAGTAATTAAGTTTTATATACATTACTTGATACTCGTTACTATTGGACAAAGAGTTAGCCAATAGTAGCATGACCACAAGCACGTGGGAATTGTGCCCCAATAGAATAAGCTTATAACTAATATTATTTTTACATTACTGATATGTGCAAAATGTAACATATAAATTACATCAAATGAGGCATAAAACTAACCCTTTTTTAGTACTAATGTTGGAAAAAGCGCGTTTTTGTCTTACTTTTGAATTTACAGGATCAAATGAGCTTTAACGAGCAAAATGAACTAATATACAGCAAAAACCAACATAAATACAAAGAAAAGGAATAAAAGTGACATGCCCGACCCCTCGGCTGCATCCCCAAAGGCAAACACAAGAAACAGAAGACTGACCACGGGTCGTGCCCATTGAACACGGGGGCGTGGTCCGCTGCCTGCAGAAAAGACAAAGATGTGGAAGCTTCTACGCCCACCACGGGGGCGTGCCTAGCTCCGCACGGGGCGTGAGAGTGATTTGTCTGACTGGTTGGACTATTTCACCGGAGAAAGTTACCAAGGGAGTTGCAACTTCTACCAGCTTTTGTTTCATCTGTGCGGTGAGCTTTTGAAAACACCGCATGTACATTATTTCTAAGGCACATCCTCCGTACACGTAAACTCGACGAACATGGTGTCCGGCGATTATCGCTGATAAGATAAAAGGACCGTCTCAAGCGTCAACTGGATCGATTGCTAGGAAGTAAGTCGGCTGTTGCATCCAAGCGGCCAGGTGTTCGTTCGATCGTTTGGTTCCTCAGAGTTAAGTTTCCTGGATCATGTTGATACCAGCTTCATTGTTTGGATTATCTGTGGCTGCCATTGGCTTCTTTTCTTATTTTACATCTTTGACAAGGTGTGATAATTTACCGGACCGAACGACCTTTTCTATTTCCTGCTTTAAGGTCCAGCATTCATCGGTCATGGGCCCCTTATCGCGGTGATATTCACAATATTTCTTGGAATCCTTATCGGATGAGGGGCGTTGCTTTCAGGGAGTCGAGAACCGGGTGCTTTCGGTGTTCAAAATCTCGCTTGGGGATTTTGATAATTCGGAGAAGGTATTGAAGCATACTTGGTCGGTTCGGATGTTGTTACGATCTGGTTTGTGATATGGTTGTCGGTTCCTATTCCAAATGCTGCTTCGATCTTTCAGAGGGGACGCGTTCCTCCTCCAAGACGTGGTTCGAGATTTTGAATTATTAATGTTTGTATCATTCAGCTCCCCACAGACACTTTTGCCACAAACGAAGGCCCTAGCTCATGCGATGAGGACTTCCATGGTCTTGGGTAGATCTTTGTGAAGCTTTTCTACCAGCTGGTTGTTATGGACTCCGTGGCAAAACCCAAAAACCCGCAGCTGATCAACTGCCCCACCGATTTACATGCTCTCTTTATTGAAATGATCGAGGAAATCTTCCACTTATTCTTCGTCTCGTCGTTTAATATGATGGACCTCCATGATATCCTTGGAATGTTGGTGCATACATCTGTCGACTTAGTCTTGTATCGAGTCTTGTACTAGATTGTATAGATCAGGGCACGCAAAACGAGAAATTAGGATATAGGGGTATTTCGCACGAAATAGCTATTTCGTATGAAATCAGTTGGTTGTTTCGCACGAAATCACTATTTCGTGTGAAACTGATTTCGCACCAACTGTTTCGTGTGAAATAGGCTGGCCTATAAATACCTGTTGTGCCATTTCGTTTGTAATTTTTCCGATTCCAGAGCCGAAGTGCTGCTGAAGTGTCTAATCACTGTAAAACGTTGTTATATCAATCAAAAAGACAATTAAAGTGAATATCTAGCTGAATCAAACTCGATACGTTAGTTTCCGCCTCTCGTATTGAGAAGAACACCTCTGAACGACTCATTTCGGTCTTGAAAACGATCCTACATGTGGTATCAGAGCTCAGGAGGAGGAGTTCTTACCGAATTTAACTTGATTTCATCTATTTTCTGACTTCTACACCTTCTTTTCAAAATTGAACAAGTTTTAACGGATAAAATGGATTGAATTTCACACATTATAAGCGAAACTGTGTTTTAACAAAGCCTTGAAAGAATTGGATCTAAAATCAAGTTAAAACTGATCATATTGACAAAAATATGGCCGAGATGATTACATCAGCAGTATTTCGCACGGAATAGACCTCTCATTTCGCACGAAATCAGATTTGAAACTTATTTCATTTAAAATTGCACTGTATTTCGTACAAAATCATCGATCTCTTGATTTCGTACGAAATCAAGGTTTGATTTCGCACGAAATCAGCATTTCGTGTGAGATTTAAGTTGATTTCGCACGAAACCATCATTTGCTTGGGTATTTCGCACGAAATCACTCATTTCGTGTGAAAGTACCTATTTCATGTGAACCTATTCCGTACAAAAGTCTATTTCGTATCAGAGAGTCATTTCGTGTGAAAGTTGATTTCATGTGTAGTTGTATTTCGTTTGAAATCATCATTTTGTGTGATATTTGTTTTTCAAGTCATTTCGTTTGAAAGTAACTAATTTTGTGAAACTTGTTACCGAATCATGGAAGAGGAATTCTATAACGCATTTGCTACAACCCCGACTACTCCTGCTGCCATTGCTCAAAGCATGAACATGGAAAACGAAACTGGAACTTTACAAAAACCCCCGAAGCTAATGGGCATTGAGGAGTATTATGGTTGGAAAGACCGGTTTGAGAAATGGGTTCAAGCTAATCATTTGAGGTCGTGGGAATGTATTGAGAAAAAAGTATGTACTACCACGTACAGATTTGGGAGTTGAAAAAAAAGATTTTTGAATTTACGGATAAAGAACGAGACATGTACAAAGCAGAAAAGATGATGATTAGTTTACTCCAGCAAGCTATTAAAGAAGACATATTCATATTGCTTCAACATGATAAGACTTCATGTTCAATTTGGGAAGAACTTCGAATTAAGTTTGAGGGAAGTGAGAAGATGATTAAGAGTAAAAAAATCATTGTTAAAGAAAGAATTTGATTTATTTACAAGTTTACCGGGAGAAGATACAAAGAAATTGATTGAAAGATATTGTCACTTAGTACGGTCAATGTCATTGTTAGATATCAACAAAGATCGTGAGGAATGGGTTGACAAATTAGCTGATGCTTTACCTCATAAAGAATGGGGTACATTTTTTATGATATTAAAGAATACTGGAGAATATGATGGCTTGACAATTTCTCAGTTCATCGAAAAGATTGAAGGACAAGATCTTGAGCAACAAAAGATTGCTAGAATGAGCAATCCAAGTACACAACAAGATGTTAAGATGTACTTCAAAGGGAGTGTTCAGGATGTTGAAGCTAGTCCGAAAATCCAAACTGCTTTCAGTGCTGAAAACTCATCTGGATCAATCAATCAAAGTCCAAACAGCAGCAGTGGATTTTCCTCATATCCAAGTGTTAATCCGAAGAGTTCAGCTTCAAGTCATCAGTTCCAAAGCTCAAACAGCAGTAATGGTTATGTTTTAAACTGCAACATCGCATTGCATCTTTAGAATGGACAAAATTTTTCTGAAGAAATTGCTATAAGTCACATGTTATTACTTGCTACAGTGTTAGAATCATATGAGGGATTGGTTGCAGGTAGAATCGGAAATCCTATGCTGACAAAAGAGGATTACGATCAGATCGATGCTGAGGAAATGGAATTGATGGATATCAAGTGGTGCTTAGCGAGTGTTTTGAGAAGAGCTGAAAAATTCAAGATGATTACAGGAAGAGATGATTTCCTGGATGCAAATGTTTCTACTTTGGGTTTTGATAAATCTAAAGTTACTTGTTTTCGATGCAGGGAGAAAGGTCATTTCAAGAGGGAATGTACCAATCGAGAAGCAAGTGGAGCAAAGAATCCGTTTGGTGGTAATGCTTATTATCGGAAAGCCATATATCAACAAGTTACTCATCAACTGTATCAACAAAAAGAACCACAAACTGCACATGCTAAAATGATCGAAGAAGCAAATAAGAAAGCTTATTTTGGCATAATTGATCAAGATGATGAAAAAGTGGTAGATGGTTTTAGTTGGGACAAATATATTCCACCTGATTCAAAAACAGTTCCATTAATTGCACAGATAGTTCAAGAACCAGATTTGATGAACGAATGGATGAAAGTGTTTGCTGATGATGAAAAGAATCAAGATGATGAATCTAGCTCTTCAGATGATAGTTCAGAACAGACACAAGTGTTTGACCAATCATCAACTGATGACAGTGATGATGAGGAAGAAATGCATATTAATATTGTAAAAACTCATTTATCTCCTGAAAGTTTTCAATTTTATTTTGCAGATTGATTGGAGAAGTGATATTCACTAATTTATACATATTTTAGTCCCCAATTTTATCCCCATTTTATGCGTTTTCGGCCGTAAAACCTTCATTCGGATACTTAATCAAGTATACTTTTGTTTACAGGCCTAAAACAGCATGTCAGACAAGATGATAGTAAAAACGAGGACTTTCCGGACGAAACGACAAAGCTGCGAACATTCTGTTAAGAATTCTGACCTGGGTAATTGGCACGATCGTGCGGTGAGTGGAACGACCATGCGGATCCAAAAAACATGACCAAGACCGGCAGTGCATGCCTGTGCGATACGGGGTGCAAGCCTTATTGGAGTGGAACGATGGTGCGGTCGGTGGCACTCCCGTGCAACCCCGACGACCTAGCCAAACCGGAACTGCACCATGTCACACCCCGACCATGTAAAACAACAAAACGTGGCGGAAACGTCGGGGAGTGTTGTAACAGAATCATTGTTTCATAACACATGGAAACTGAAATATTGTTTTATTGATTAAAAGAGTTACAATGTCATGACTAACAAAGAAACATAACATAAATAACTAGTCTTGCATCTTTTATTGTCGCTAAGGCCCAAGTCCGCCTAAGTGTATCTTGATAAATCCTAAGCATCATATCCTGAAACACATGTGAAAATAGGTACGTCAGCATAAAAATGCATGTGAGATACATAGGTTTTGTGAAAATAGAATTCATGACTTATGTTTATGAAAATGTTTAGTCATGAACCTTGTAATTTGCTTTGTCTTGTAAATCATTTGAAAAGTGATAAATAAACCAAATGATATATATGTATAAAAGAATAATACATGGTTAAGTAAATAACCAAGTAAAATGAGTTTATATCAGATAAGTTGTTTGTAAAACAATGTATTGTGAAAAGTATGTTATTTGTATAAAATGTTATATGTCTAAATTGAAATAATTCAAATAATGCTACGATATGTAATACCATACAAGCACTTATATATAGGAAGTACCAGCGGCGTATCCACCATGCTTGTATCATATTACACACGCCTCGTTACTTAAATTACTTACTCAAACCAAACCCCCAAAGTAAAATGTTTATGTATAATCAAATGTCAAAATGTTTGTGTGAAAACCATGTCTAATGTCTATGTCTAATGTAAATCATGAATTGTGTATATCAATGTCAAAATGTTTATGTCTAATGTAAATCGTGAATTGTGTATATCAATGTCAAAATGTTTATGTCTAATGTAAATCATGAATTGTGTATATAAATGTCAAAATGTTTATGTCTAATGTAAATCATGAATTGTGTATATCAATGTCAAAATGTTTATGTTTATGTCTAATGCAAATCATGTAATGTGTATCCAAAATATCGTGTATGGTAAGTGAAATATATCAACTAAACCATATGTAAAATGCACAAAAACAAGGTATTGAAGTAAAACATGGTTTAAATCAAAGTTATGTTTTGTGGAATAAATGCATGCTATACTGATATAAACATCTATGCGGTATTGTGAAAATGCATACATTCAAGCCTTGTGACTGTGGTGATAGACCTTTAAACAAATTAAAGGTTTATCTGTGTTATGTCTATCGAATTCGGTCATTCCTTCCATCCAAACATACCTAAGATGTCAGGAACGGGAGTTGTCAATTCCTATGGTACCACTACCTACTAACGAATGGCGTAGCTAATGTTAACGAATGTATTTTAGTCCCATTTAAACAAACCAAATGTCATACCAAAATGTAAGCATGTGAAAACAATGCACTAAGTATGTAATCAAATGAACATACATAGCGTGAAATGTAATGTAAAACAATGTACTAAGTATGCACACAATGGACAAACATAGCATGAAATGTAATGTAAAACAATGTACTAAGTATGCACACAATGGACATACATAGCATGAAATGTAGTGTAAAACGATGTACTATAAATGTACTAATGAACATAGCAAGTATATGATGTGAAAACATGGAAAGCATGAAAGTAACAAGTAGGCACATGTTTTTCACCCCAAAACAGTTTGAAAACGGTAAAAGAGGGGTCTATGTACTCACTTGAGATTGCTCAATAGTCCTAGGATAACCACCAATCAAAGCTAGAAGATCACGGAATCAAACGGTACCTAATATAGGTAACTACATTAATAAACCGGACCTAAATCAGAGGATCGGATAGAATGAGGGCTCGTAAACCAAATCAGTATGGGAACTCATGTAATATGGTTTAACAAAGCCCACATACTAAAATGAAACCTAACCTAAGTGCTTACGACCCATTACGACCCGTTTAGGTAGCTTATGCTACTGTAACGCGTCGTTCGCGTAAAACACGTTCGGAACGCCTAACTAGTCCTATGATAAGTAAAATATGCCTTCACATGTCTAATAATTTTGCCAAATCAGTTTAGATGTTAAAAGTTATGTTACATATGCTTAAAATGAATTTTGGCGTAAAAAGGGCATTTTGGTAATTTACCTAAGGCATATAAACTACCTATCATACAACTACTTAACGACGCGACCATAAGGTATAACCTCAGAAGGTTATTCCCTATATACTATGGTCACCAAATGTGTTTGGTTGGATCCTAATGATCGACCAAACGGGTCGGGTTCGAAAGTATAAGCGATTGTTTAGATCGCTTACCTTACGACCCTATATAAGCACTAAACTAAAAGTGACGAGCTAAGCATGTTAAAACATGCTTAAATAAGTTTAGAAAACAGGTTTGGTATCAAAACAAACAGTTTTGATACCTAAGAGTAGTTTGATTACAAAATACGCATTTTGGCCGAAACTACGACTCGTCACTGAGCCTAGATAACGTGGTAATCAGTAGGTATAGCCACTAGGGACTATAACCATCATGATTACGCTCACGTTAGGAAGTTCAAACGAACTTCGCATTGACCATAAACTGGTCAATGCAGAAAGTCAAACATAGTTTGACTTTAACGCTAAAACGAATGAAAAGAACGAAAGAACACTTACAAAGGGTCCCCGCAAGTATGATCTTCCAAGTAATCTCAGGTAGGAAGTGTATAAACACAACCACTTAGAGAAAAACTCAGAATTCAAGTGGGTTTTGAGTTGGGAACTTGGGGGTATTTATAGGATTCCTTGAACCGTTAAGATCATTTATCGTAAAACGTGATTCAATCTTATCCCTACACTTGTTGTAACACTAAGGTACTTTAAAATGGCCCCCCATGATCAGGTATCAACATGTGGAAGTGGGTTTTGAGTGCTTAACAGCTGTTAACAGCTTTTAAACTGTTTTTTGCATATCTGACATGCTTAGGCGGGCCGCGTAAGGTTTTATGGGGACTTACGCGGGCCGCCTGAGCCTTCTGATCAGCAAACAACTTTGATAAATGACAGTTTTGGTCCCTGTTGTGTTTTAAGGCCATTTCTGACATGTTTAAGGCTCGTTAAGCCAACGTTAAGTCCCTAAAATGATGCCTAAACATTGTGGACATGAAACATGCACAAAAATATGCCGGATGTTGGTTCGTTTGGTCGTACGATCGCGATGTTCGCTTAATTACGACGGAATGCGCATAAGCGCGAAAAACGATCCAAATTGCGCGACGAATGGATTTTTCTCATGCCAAACACTAAAATAAAATATTTTAGTGCTTACATAAATGCAAACTTGTGCAATTTTTTACGCTTTTAGTCCCTGGATGACCCAAAAGTTTATTTTAGCACACCGAACCCCTCAAGGCCTATTTCTAAGCTATGTAAAGGATATTTATGGTATGTTTAACTTATGGTCATGTTCCAGAATGTCTGTTACAGTTCAAATTGGCATACTTTCGCAGTTTGTCAAATTTAGTCCCTGTAAGCGAATATACTTGATTTCGGCATACCAAACCTTCCAAAACTTATTTCTAAGTTATGTAAAGGTTATTTAAGGTATGTTAAGCCTATGTCACTATTCCGGAGTGTTTGTTTCATTAAACTGGTTATATTTATGCATCGGTGCGCGTATAACCTTCCAGAAAGCGATTTAGAGCCCGAAATCGAACAAGAATTGATATGTGCAAATGATACACATATTTGTACAAATCCCAAGTATGAAATACAATATTTCATTGGTTTGGTATTTGTTTGATGGTCGTAGTGACCCAGGTGTCACAGTCTCCCCTACTTTAGGAAATTTCGTCCCGAAATTTATTTACAGGAAACTTGTGAGAGCTTGAAACATGAAGTTGAAAAGATCAAACAACACTGGTTAGAGTCCTGAACTTCTAGTAACTTTACAATAACATCATGCTTGCAATGTGAGAGGGACACTTATATACAAGTATATAAAGCGTCATTGGTGCGTCCACCGTACCTCTATTACATTGTTCACATTTCGTTATGGTTGTCACTATCGGTTCTTACACATAATAAGTCTTACTGAGGTTTCCGTGCACTGAACTTCGCAATTATGTATGCATCCATAATTACGTAATTCCTTGCATAGTCACGTAGTGCATCTTATAATGTGTAGGGGAAGAAAGCAATGATCGACCTTGTGATGATTGTGACTAGACCACCATAGGGTCCTTTTAATTAAATCAATAAATGATTTAAATATACTACCAAGGAGTCTGTTTAGCTACATCAGCGCATGTCATTTTTAACCAGATTATGATTCAATCCTTTGGACTAGACCACTAGGAGGGTCTCTTATGAATCATGGAGTGGTACTATATAATCCAAGGGTCTTAACTAACACGTAGAAGCCCAATAAGGATTTAGGGTAGTACCTTTTTGAATATCCTTCTATGAATCCCTCATATGAAGATACGAAAGGTTCCACGAGGATTTGGATAACGAATATCTAGAGTATACAAAAACACAAAAATGCATAAAAGAAAACACAAAATGCATAAACACATAATCACATAATTGTTTAACTTGATTTTTAGAATCATTTTGTTAATTTGTTCTGCTAACTGTGCACATGTATTCAAAGCACACCAGGTATCCAATCAGTGGATTTTGATTGGTGCTTTAAATATTTCTAAGAATCTAACTATAAAGATAGAAATATCTTTTAAAGGGAAAATTCGATTTCGATTATAAGGAACCGAAATGTTCGAATTAAGGTACACAAGGAATCCAATTAAAGACTCTGATTTGAATGATAATCATCCACAAGGGTCTAATTGTGAAGATAAAAAGATCCCATATTGATTTTAGAAGTTGAAGATATTTTGAAACCTTGCACTGGATGTGCTTAAGTCAAAACATGAAGTAAAAATGCTTATGAAGTTGAGATGCTAGATATGTCAAGGCGACATATGAAGCAGAATTTGGAGGTTAAGTCAATGTATGAGAAAAAAAATATTTTTGAAAATTATGCATGGAGTTCAAAAAATGTGTTCAATGTTTTTGAAACCTTATATATAATACCTTTGAAATCATAATGTAGGTGTATTAGGTAGGTATATATTTATAAAAAAAATTGTTTTAAAATCATGCGAGATGAATTTTGAAATTATGTATAAGGTTTTTGAAAACATGAATGATGCTTTTCGAAATCATGCACTTGATAAGAAAATGCACTGTGTTAATATTGTTTTCAGACTATATGAAACATTTTGAAATTATGAAGGTTGTTTTTTGAAAACATAGCCAATGTTTTTCAAATAACATAGACAATGCATTTGAAAAAATTGTTTTCAAACTATACGAAATGTTTTGAGATCATGAAGATTGTTTTTGAAATACTTGTACTGTGTATGTTGAAAAATCAAAACGTAATGGGTATGAGATTTGAAAATACCCTTAGTTATCTAACCATGGATTCAAAGGCACAGATGTGCAGAAGCATGATTACTCATAATGTCACTTTATTTTCTGTACTTCGTATCTTAGAATGAAACGAGTACTTAGAATTTTCTATGGGAATCAGAAGTAAACACAAGAATGGGAAATATTCACAAGAGTGGTTTGTAAGGAACATAGTTCCTTAATGTAGGTATTATAGGGAAATGCCATACACACATGTAACTACACTTGTATATCAGAATTTGTGATCAATGATTTATTTATAAACAAGACTGATTGTTTCACATTACAAGAAAAACAAAGAAATAAAAGCATAAGATTTAAAACAGTAACATCTTATACTCAGCCAAATGCTCATCCGTGGGTTAGATTTGCATTGACAATCTTTGTTCACTTGTTCCTGAAATAGCTCGTCTCGCCGTAGTTGTACCAAGTACCAGATGGTAAACGAGCTGGAGCAGGGTTGACTTGGGGTTGGTTTGGACCACCTTGGATTGGGTTGAATTGACAAGCATTTGCCAGGTGACCGAGTCGTCCACATGATGCACACAGAAGACACTGCAGGTAAGCTCGGTGAGGTGCATTACACTTGTTGCACATCAGTGCAGTACCGGCATAAGGTTTCCTAGCAGGAGGTTGAGCAGCAACAACGTTTATAACAGCTTTGTTTTGGATAGCAAAGCGGCATATGTTAACCAAATGTCCCCGCTGTCCACAGTAGGTACATTTGAAGTAGGGTATGAGGTTTGAATGATGTCGGTTGCATCGTTTGCACCATGAGGCAGTTCCAAAGTACGGCTTCCTAGCTGGTGGTGCTGCCATTTGGCTAGGTCCCGCTTGATTAGGTGTAACTGCTGCGGGTTTCTTTGAAGCCTTACGCTTCCTTGATTTTGGTGTAGGCTTGACTTCTGCTTCCTTTGGGGACTCTTGAGTGGCTTCATTGTTGAGACGAGACATGGCAACGCCTAAATCCACCGTCTTCAGAATCACTTCTCCTATTTGCTGAGCAAATTTGGCTGTTTGCTCGGACATTTGACCGTTGCTGAGAGGAAGAGACATTCTAGAAGGAAATGAAAGACATAGGAAGAAACAAGTGAAATGTTATCGGAAAATCAAAACAAAATGGCAAAGCATAAAATTGCGATCATTTGTTTGTTACCTAAGGCAAACAAATGAGACGGTGACTAATCAAAGTAAACATGTCATATTAATGTATTACTAAAGACATGCTCGCCTATAGGTGAACACTCACCCTAAGAGTTCCCAGGTAAGAGTGACTGGTCCGATTCTGCGGATTTGTACGAACACTCTAGCCTTGTGCAGAAAACTCAGAGTACAGGTATTAACCCTTCCAGTTTGCACGTGTTCACATTAAAAGACCCAAACTTTGACGAGATTTTAAAAACTTTGAAGGTTCAAAACCTTACAATAAATCATCCTAGAACAGATGATTGATTTTCAAAGCGGTTTTGAAATTTGTGTTCTAGTTGTGGTTGTCGCCTAAGGACAGGTGACGGTATTATTTTATGACTAAATGCAAGTAAACTCGCGTTAGGGTCCTAGGAAGGTTATAGACTAGGTCAAAGCATTACTAATAACCTAATTCCCTATAACCATGAGCTCTGATACCAACTTTTCTGTCACACTCCGACCACGTAAAACAACAAAACGTGGCGGAAACGTCGGGGAGTGTTGTAACAGAATCATTGTTTCATAACACATGGAAAATGAAATATTTTTTTATTGATTAAAAGAGTTACAATGTCTTAACAATCAAAGAAACATAACATAAATAACTAGTCTTGCATCTTTGATTGTCGCTAAGGCCCAAGTCCACCTAAGTGTATCTTGATAAATCCTAAGCATCATATTCTGAAACACATGTGAAAATAGGTACGTCAGCATAAAAATGCCTGTGAGATACATAGGTTTTGTGAAAATAGAATTCATGACTTATGTTTATGAAAATGTTTAGTCATGAACCTTGTAATTTGCTTTGTCTTGTAAATCATTTGAAAAGTGATAAATTAACCAAATGATATATATGTATAAAAGAATAATACATGGTTAAGTAAATAACCAAGTAAAATGAGTTTATATCAGATAAGTTGTTTGTAAAACAATGTATTGTGAAAAGTATGTTATTTGTATAAAATGTTATATGTCTAAATTGAAATAATTCAAATAACGCTACGATATGTAATACCATACAAGCACTTATATATAGGAAGTACCAGCGGCGTATCCACCATGCTTGTATCATATTACACACGCCTCGTTACTTAAATTACTTACTCAAACCAAACCCCCAAAGTAAAATGTTTATGTATAATAAAATGTCAAAATGTTTGTGTGAAAACCATGTCTAATGTCTATGTCTAATGTAAATCATGAATTGTGTATATCAATGTCAAAATGTTTATGTCTAATGTAAATCATGAATTGTGTATATCAATGTCAAAATGTTTATGTCTAATGTAAATCATGAATTTTTTATATAAATGTCAAAATGTTTATGTCTAATGTAAATCATGAATTGTGTATATAAATGTCAAAATGTTTATGTCTAATGTAAATCATGAATTGTGTATATCAATGTCAAAATGTTTATGTCTAATGCAAATCTTGTAATGTGTATCCAAAATATCGTGTATGGTAAGTGAAATATATCAACTAAACCATATGTAAAATGCACAAAAACAAGGTATTGAAGTAAAACATGGTTTAAATCAAAGTTATGTTTTGTGGAATAAATGCATGCTATACTGATATAAACATCTATGCGGTATTGTGAAAATGCATACATTCAAGCCTTGTGACTGTGGTGATAGACCTTTAAACAAATTAAAGGTTTATCTGTGTTATGTCTATCGAATTCGGTCATTCCTTCCATCCAAACATACCTAAGATGTCAGGAACGGGAGTTGTCAATTCCTATGGTACCACTACCTACTAACGAATGGCGTAGCTAATGTTAACGAATGTATTTTTGTCCCATTTAAACAAACCAAATGTCATACCAAAATGTAAGCATGTGAAAACAATGCACTAAGTATGTAATCAAATGAACATACATAGCGTGAAATGTAATGTAAAACAATGTACTAAGTATGCACACAATGGACAAACATAGCATGAAAAGTAATGTAAAACAATGTACTAATTATGCACACAATGGACATACATAGCATGAAATGTAGTGTAAAACGATGTACTATAAATGTACTAATGAACATAGCAAGTATATGATGTGAAAACATGGAAAGCATGAAAGTAACAAGTAGGCACATGTGTTTCACCCCAAAACAGTTTGAAAACGGTAAAAGAGGGGTCTATGTACTCACTTGAGATTGCTCAATAGTCCTAGGATAACCACCAAGCAAAGCTAGAAGATCACGGAATCAAACGGTACCTAATATAGGTAACTACATTAATAAACCGGACCTAAATCGGAGGATCGGATAGAATGAGGGCTCGTAAACCAAATGAGTATGGGAACTCATGTAATATGGTTTAACAAAGCCCACATGCTTGTCTCGGTGGTTGCATTGTGTTTATCGATGTCGCTTTCCTTGTTTAAGTGAGGTTAGAAAACGCCTAACGGATGACTAACTTATTTTTAAGAGATTTTCATAGACATTAATCAATTGCACGTTAAAGAACAATTTTAGGTGGTTAAAGTGTGTTTATCGTTTTAGCTTTCCGAATGATTGTCATGTTAGGATTCCCGAAAGGGATACTAATTGTCTTGAAAATGGAGAATTGATCGAATGTTTCTAGCGCCAAAACCGACTTAGTTGATATGCTTTGGTTGTGTATTAAGCAAGGCTTTTTATCTATTTTCATATTTGAAGTTTATTATGTTTTTATAAGTATTTGTTTATCCTTACTTTAGTGTTTAGAAAATCACAAAACTTATCTTTCTTCCGTTAATTTAATGACAAATGTCTAGTATTATTCCTCCGACCATTTCCTTGGATCGATACTTGTTTCTTACCGATACTTTACTACATATATGACGAGGTACACTTGCCTCTTTCGTGTGTGTTTTGATGTTGAAGTATAAATCACTTTTATAAATTTAAAACCGAATCGTATGTTTATTCATGATAAAAATATGTGTATACGCGCACACGTCAAGTTTTTGGCACCGTTGCTAGGGAAATGGCGAGCTTTAGGAACGACCGGAGTCATTGTTTTATCGGTGTATATACTTGTTAATATTTGTGAATATTTTCTTTATTATTTATTCGTTTATTTATTTGTTAATATTTATTTGTTTGATTGATTGTTTATTTATTCATTTATTTATTTTGTTCGTATTGAACCGATTGTTTATTCATTGAATTTATTCAACCCAAAAAAAATAATAATAATTTTTTAATTATTGTAATATTATATTATTTGTCCGCATTGTGCTTATCCTTTTATTACAGGTTGATGTCCTCAACTCCTGTGCCCGCTGTTGCTGAGCCGGCTGACGAACCAACGCATAATCTTAGGAGAATTAGAAGGCTGCGAGAAAGGTCACGTGTCATTGCACAACGAATTGCAGATGCGATTGACGAAGCAGTGATACTTTCTGAAAGCGAAAACTCAGAGGACGAAGCAAGAGGCACCATGGCTAACGATGACAGACCTTTGAATGAAACAAGCCAACCCGGAGGAGAAGGCTTGCTACCGAGCATCGCCCGACCGACGGTAGCAGCACCGAGTTTCAAGATAAAATCCAGCATCATCAATATGATACAAAACTCGGTGCAGTTTGATGGGAAATATCACGAGGATCCGGGTCGGCACATCGCAAAGTTTCTCGAGGTGTGCTCTACTTTCAAGATAGGAGATGTTTCTGAGGACGCGATCCGTTTGCGGCTCTTTCCGTTTTCATTGCGAGACAAAGCCCGATCTTGGCTTTTGTCACTTCCGGCAGGATCTATCACCACATGGGCCGGGATGGCAGAACTATTTGTGCAGAAATATTTTCCTCCGGAAAAGAGGACTAAATTGAGGAACCGTATCATAACGTTCAAGCAAGACGATGGAGAATCTCTACACGCAACTTGGGAGAGGTTTAGAGATCTTTTAATTGACGTCCCACATCACGGGTTGTCCAAAAGGCAACTGGTACTGACCATCTATCAGGGACTCAATTATGACTCGCAGGAGCATTTAGACGTGTATGCAGGAGGAGATCTTGGAACGAAGACAACAACTGAAGCTTACGCGATCATAGAGAAAGCTGCATTGAAGTCAAGTTCTCGCCACGGTGGAGCGTGGAATAAGACATCATCCACTTCCGGAGTTCATACTGTGGATACATATACGGCTCTTACTGCGCAAATTGGAGCCTTGGTAACAAGAATTGATCAGTCTCAGAATGTCTCGCGAATTCAATCACCATCATGTGATCAGTGCGGGGTTGCACACGTGCCAGGTACGTGTGAGCAGGGTGTTATGTTTACAGGACACGAGGAGGTGAACTACATGGGTAATCAAATCAGGCCCCAAAATAACCCCTATGCAACACGTACAATCCAGGGTGGAAGAATCACCCAAACTTTGGGTGGAAATCTGGTTCTGGGAACCAAAACGCACACGAATATGCTCAACATGCTCCCGCGCCACAACAATCTCAAGGTCAATCCTTCCAGCCACAGTATCATAATCAAGGCTCAGGAAGCAGTTCCCAGCCACACGCCTCTCAAAGCAACGCAAAGCTAGAGGAAATAATGGCACAACTGCTGAACAACTCCAACAGTGCTAATCAAATTGCTGAGAAACGATATCAGCAGCATGAGGAGCGGTTCTTGGTTAACGAAGGAGAAATGCGGAGTCAAAAGGCTTCCATTCAGACCATTGAGAATCAACTGGGCCAATTGGCAAAAATGATGTCGGAGAGACCCCCAGGTGGTCTTCCGGGCAATACAGAGCAGAATCCGAAGGGGCATGGTAATGACCCGCACATATGACAAGTGTGGGGACATTAGTCTTGCTATCGACTCGCCGACAAAAATTTAGCATGAGTCTTGCTATCGACTCGCCGACAAAAAATTAGCATGAGTCTACGCTACTGACTCGCGAATTAAAAATGTAGCAAGAGCGACATAAGCGCTTTAGGGGTATAATCGTCCTTTTTTGTGTTTTTGTCGTTTTAGCGTCATTTAGGTGTGTTTTGTAGTTTTCATTAGTTTGTACTGTTTTTAGATATGCCGAGCATAGGTTCTATGTGGGAAAAATGTTAGAACAGTTTGCGGATGATAAAAATTGCGAAAAAAGGCGAAATCGGCTGCTGAAACTGCATTCTGCAGTAAACAGACTGTTCTGCATATTTGGAACGACCGTGCCATGGGCCGCATGCCCATGCGATTGTGAGTTGGCCGACACCTCGAGTTGCACCCCAGTGCAGTTCCGAGATCGGTGTGCAGGGATTAGACGTCGTCGGTCACGCACGATCGTGCGAGTCCTCGAACGACCGTGCGGGAGGCAGGGGCAGAATGGTCATTTGTCCAAAATAAAAACCCTCAACTGCAGCCTCCATTCACAATTCGCGAAAACCCTATCCGCACCAGCCGTTCCAGAGTGATTTTGCCTAAAATCGAACGATTTCTTCGCACGGTTTCGCCCATCTCTTCGCACGGTATATCCTTTCTTGTCGATTTCCTATTTCATCACTTTCTAGGTTAGATTCGTTCGATTCTTCAAGGCTTTTTAGGGTTCCCTTCATAAACACAAGCGAAACCCTAGCCCTTGCAAGATTCTCATGTCTCGTGAACAAACCGGTTGTTTGTCTAACCCCTGTTTGCATAAAAACTTGTTGATTTTGGAAAAATCTGGCTATTCAGAGCCGGGGTGAAAAACTGCATAAAAACAAGGTCGCACGGACGTTCCTCGGATGGAACGGTCGCACGCCTTGCAATCACGATTATTGCCAACCACAGATGTTGTTTATCGGTCACGCACGACCGTGCAGTTGGAGGCACGCCCGTTCCAAACGCCCATTACAGCAAGACAGAACCTTCATAACAGTGTGTTCGGCTGCTCCGAATTAAATTTTTTCTGTTTCTCCTGTTCCTAATATCATTCCTCATTACAGATGGATCATCCCTTCTTGCAATTCAATGAAAACAACGAGAGAGAGGCCCTTTGTATCCCAAAACGTAACGAATTATGGAATAGGCGGGGGCAGTTTGGCATCCCCCGGAGGCTAGATTGGGATGTGATGAGAGATCTAAATCAGCGTGAAAGACTAGAAAACATGCTTACTATTCCGCTTTCGCGTCTAGTCTCTATCGACCGACCCATCTATCGTGAGCTAACGATAGAATTCTTCTCCACATATTCATACAAAACGCCGAAAGCATATCAAAATCCAAACTTTCGCTACAGAGAGAGGATCACTTTCAGATTGGGGGGCGTTGGCACCATTGGTCGGTGGGTAGATTGGGTCGGAGACTTGGGATTTACACACGTGAAGACATGGATTCAGAGTTCTTCACCGATGAGTTTACCTTCCCGAGTGATGAAGCGAAGGCCGTGTTTTGGGCTCAAAATGCAGTCGGTGACCCATACGATCCTAGAATGTCTAAAGCTTCACGATTGAGATAACCTTTGCATCAAGTGATGCATCCTATATTCAGCCATACCATCTGTGGGCGTATGGACAGTTTGGGGAACAGTCCAACACCAGATCTGATATTTCTTTATGCGCTGGTTGAGGGGATACACATCAACCTAGCTGCGAGGATGGCATAATATTTTGTGAAAAGCTCAGGGAGAAAGCCCAACAGTCATATTCACGGCGGTCAGTATGTGATCGAAATTGCTTACAACTTGGGGTTGATGACTGATGAGGTACTTGAGGCTCTCACTTTGGTGACTAATGGTGTATCTATTGATATTCGGTCATTGAAGGCGATGGGGTTGATTGCTGAGACGGATCGCGGGGATCGATTGAGGGGTTTAAACAACGAGGTCTGGGACCCGTTGCCTCCGGCAGAGGAGGAGGATGAGGACGAGGAGGTGCATGAACATCAGGAGCAGCATGAGCCACACACACCACCACATTCACCGCAGCATCACGGTTTCCACCAGCACCAGGATTGGCCAGAAGGCATCCCGTCTTACCCTGAGTTTTACCAGCAGTCCCAACAAATGCAGGTTAACCAAGAGCAGCACTTCCAACAGATCAGGGCGAACCAGGACTTCATGCGCCGGGAGGTGCATGATGGATTTTCATACCTTTTTGGGGAACTTCATAACGCCTACCCGAACTACTTCAGACATCCCCCACAGTTCCCATACGGGAACCCACCTGGTTATGGAGATGCAGGCCCTTCCAACACGAGAGATGATGCTGGTGACGATGAGTAGGAGACGCTGGAGTTGATCATTGGTGGTTTTTATTGTTCCAGTACTTTGTTATTCGGGTGTTCATTTTGGTTGTTATTTCAACACCCCCGGTTATGTACTTTTTATTTTCAGTCACTTTAGTTTTTATGTCTTTTCTTTGTTTGGATTTTAGTACTTCTATTTATGTATAATATGGTTTATTTGGTTTATTTGTTTCTGTTCTGTTTTGCTGCACCTTGTAACATACTTGCAGATTTTGGCTATCAAGTCTTGGACCGGAAGCACATCACAGATACAGCTTGGAAGTCTCGTTGCATAAAAAAAATTCATCTTCAGGGGAGTATTATTCTCCTTTATCTCTATATTTTGGGTTTCGCATTGGGGACAATGCAAAGTTCAAGTGTGAGGAGGGGTTTAACTGGTTGACTTTCTTTGTCCTAAAAAAAATCAGAAAAATCATTCAAAAATATCTGTTTTTTGTATATATTTTTTAGCAAATAAACCGGTTGGTTGTGTTTTAGAAAACTTCGGACAAGATAAAAACTCGACAAGCAAAATAAATTTTGAAAAAGAAAACCGGAAAGCGTGACAAACAAAGAAAGACTTGCATGATAGTTTTCACACTTTTACCCATTCCTTCCGTTACGTGAGCATATTTGAGCCTTGAAATTGTTATATATTTGTTCATTTCGGAGTAGGAGTGAGCCGGATGTCATGTGTAATTTAGAACTTCTCACTAGCATGCTTGTTAAGACCATGAACTTGCGAAATTGTGTAGAAGTGATAGAGGCACTTAGAAAACCCTTTGTCTTATCCCTGTTCTTTGTGTTGTGTTTCCCGTAAACCCTACGTTACCCTTTAGGATTAACCATGTCGAGCCTTCTCGTTTACCTTTGTTTACCCAACATAATCGCCCACTTAGCCAAATTCTAGCCTTTTTATGTTTTAAACCTTTTAGTGTTGAAACTCGGTCAAAATAATCATTTAACTAGCACTTGTTAGTTTATTATTCATTGTATAAATCCATTAGTATGCAAAAAAAAAAAAAAAAAACAGAAAATAAAACACCTTAAAATAGGGTGAAGTCGACAAAATCGAGCTATTTTGAATGCTAAATTGTTTAAATCTTGTTGATGAGCTCGATGTCACAAAAGTCGTCTTTTTAAGGCGTTTGTATGTATAGTTGTATTGTTTTGCGCTAGTAAACGCTATCACCGAGTTTTAACCGTTTCGCCACTTTAAATATCCATTTCCATACCCTTCGCCCAAGCCAAACGTTATACCCCGTAAAGACCTCTTGATTTACACTTTGTCGCATGTTAGTTGGTGGAGACGAGATCTTATGACAAGCTTACGATATTACACATTTCATTGACAAGGCATTGAGTGTTTGCACATACACATTTTATGTATGTTTCACGTATAAAACCGAGTGTGTGTGAATGTGACACCTATGTCACTGCGACCATCAAACAAATTCCAAACCAATGAAATTTTCTGTTTCATACTTGGGATTTGTAAAAATATGTGTATCATTTGCACATATCAAATTTTGTTCGATTTCAAGCTTTAAATCACTTTCTGGAAGGTTATACACGATCTGATACGAAAATATAACCAGTTTAATGCAACGAACACTCCGAAAAAGTGAAATAGGCTTAACATACCTTAAATAACCTTTACATAACTTAGAAATAAGTTTCGAAGGCTTTGGTATGGCAAAATCAAGTTAAAATCGCTTATAGGGACTAAATATGACAAACTGCGAAAGTATGCCAATTTGAACTGTAATAGACATTCCGGAACATGACCATAAGTTAAACACATCTTAAATATCATTTACATAGCTTATAAATAGGCTTTGAGGGGTTCGGTGTGCTAAAATATACTTTTGGGTCATTCAGAGACTAAAAGTGTCAAAAAGCGCACAAGTTTGCACTTTCGCGCATATCTTACGTTCTGAATACATCCGGACATCAAAAAAATTTATGTAAGCACTAAAATATTTTATTTTAGTGTTTGGCATAAGAAAAATCCATTCGCCGCGTCATTTGGACCGTTTTTACGTTCGTTACGACTTCCGTCGTATTTAACCGAACAACGCAATCGTACGGCTAAACGAACCGACATCCGAGATATTTTGAGCACATTTTAAGTTCCCTATACTTTAATTTCATTTTTGAGCTTTGAAATGGGGTTAACGGGCCTTAAACGCGTCAGAAATGACCTTATAGCACAACAGGGACCAAAATGGTAAATCTGCCAAACTTGGCCCTTGCACACCGTAAGGGTTATTTGTTACGGTGCGCAAGCAGTGTCCAGATGCAGCAATTCGATTTGGGTTGCTGTTATCTGCCCCTAAACATTCCCCAAAGGTCAAGTGCCACTTGTTAAACTCTTGTGGTGGCCAAAATCAGTTACCACAACATTCCGACAAGTGTACGGGCTAGATCATTCCCTCTTCTCCAAGAAACGATCTTAACGGTTCGGGAAATACTATAAATACCCAACCCACTTCACTTCATTTCTCACAAGAATCTGATCATTTGTGCTCTAAGTTGAAACCTTTGTTTCATACCTGAGCTATTTTGATCTAGATTAGCATTCGGGGACCCTTCGTAAGTATTCTTTCGTTCTTTTATTGCTTTTCGCGTCCGAAAGTCAAACTTTGTTTGACTTTCAGCGTTGACCAGTTATGGTCAATGCGAAGTTCGTTTGAACTTCGCAACGTGATTGTAATCACGATGGTTATAGTCCCTTGGGACTATGCCTACTGATTACCACGTTGTCTAGGGTCGTAAGGGTAAGCGATCTGATAAATCGCTTATACCTTCGAACCCGACCCATTTGTTCGATCATTAGGATTCGACCAAGCACATTAGGTGACCATAGTATATAGGGAATAACCTTCCGAGGTTATACCATATGGTCACATCGTTTAAGTAGTTGTATGATAGGTAGTTTATGTGCCTTAGGTAAATTACCAAAATACCCTTTTCATGTATAATTGGTAATTAAGCTTATGTAACCTAAACTTTTGTACATAACTGATTATACAACATGATTAAACACGTTTAGGCATATAATACTTATCATAGGACTAGTTAGACGTCTCGAACGCGCTTTGCGCGCACGTCGCGTTAAAGTAGCGTATGTTACCTTAATGGGTCGCGATGGGTCGAAAGCACTTAGGTTAGTCTCAATGTAGTATGTAGGCCTTGTTAAACCATATCATATGAGTTCCAATACTCATTTGGTTTACCAAGCCTCATCCTATCCGATCTCCCGATTTAAGTCCGATTTATTTATATAGTTTTAGATTGCCGACTGATTCCGTGCTCCCTCTAGCTTTGTTTGGTTGTTGTTCAAGACCACTAAGCATTCTCAGGCGAGTACATTATTCCCCTCTTTTATTGTTTTCAACTGTTTTGGGGTGACTCATATGTGCTAAATATCTTAACAATGATTTCAAGAACGATTACAATGGTTTCAAAAACAATTACAATGTGGTTTCAAAAACGATAACAATGGTTTCAAGAACGATTACAATGGTTTCAAAAACAATTACAATGGTTTCAAGAACGATTTCAATAAAGTGAACAAACTTGTTGGTTGTAGTTACATAACCAATGACATTCATTAGCAATGATCAAGCCGACCAGTATTAGGTTATGGTATCATAGGATCTGACAAATCCCGTTATTCTCCATACCCATGGTTATGTGTGGGTATTTTGGGTAACGACTGAATCTGTAATTATTAATTTACCCTTTGGTAAGGGTTTGGTAAGAACGAGAACGAGTTGGAACGATGAACGAGTCAAGAAGGTTTGAATGTTATTAGAAAATCGACCATAAAGTAGTTTCACAATTAAAACAAGAACGATTTGAACGATTAAAACAACAAGAACGATTTGAACGATTTCACACAATGTTTTAACGATTGGGTAAACATTTGGACATGATTTACAATTGATTATGCATTTCCACGAAACATAGTATTGATTTAAACCAAGTTTTACATCAATACTTTGTTTTGTGCGTTTCACATATGGTTTAGTTGATGCATTTCACTAGCCATACATATCATTTTGGTTACACATTACATGGTTTACATTTGACACAAACACTTTTGACATTGGTTATACATAACATGATTTACATCTTAACATAAACATTTTGGTATATTATTCAATACATTTAACAATTGGTTTAAACATAGACATCTTACATTGGTGGTTTGGTTTGGTTTGATTAAGTGATTAAGTAACGATGCGTGTGTATTATGATACAAGCATGGTGGATACGCCGCTGGTACTTCCTATATATAAGTGTTTGTATGGTATTACATATCGTAGCGTTATTTGAATCATTTCAGTTTGAGACATATAACATTTTATACAAATAACTTACTTTTCACAAGAAATTGATTTACAAACAACTTATCTTATACAAACTCATTTTACAATGGTTATTCATTTAGCCATACATTATTCTCTTATTTATACATATCATCTGAACTTATTATTTTTCAAATGATTTACAAAGACAAAGCAAATTACAAGGTTCATGACTAAACATTTTCTTAAACAGAAGTCATGAATCTTATTTTCACAAAACCTATGTACTCGCCAGCATTTCTTTGCTGACCTCGTTTTCACATGTGTTTCAGGTATTGTTGAAAGATATCGATTGATAGGATGCATGCTCACATAGGACTGGACAAGGCCTTAGTGACTCAATAATAATGATAGACTATGTTTAAATTGTGTATTTAGATTTCCAGACGATGTAATTATTCAATGTTTAATAAAACGAAACACTTTTTGGTATCCATGGTTATGAAACATTAATTCTGTTGCAACACGTCCCGATGTTTCCGCCGCGATTTGTTGTTTTGCGCGGTCGGGGTGTGACAGTGAACATTGTGAGTTGTGTGA
>JARYGA010026240.1:0-31231 GCA_030545235.1 Helianthus tuberosus
AAACCCATGATTGGTATTAACATATATATTATTTATTAGTCATTATATAATAAATTATTTTAATGAGTCAAAAGCAAAGAGAATTTCATATTTTTGGAGTCAACTTCAGCCATATTTGTATTAAATAAAAATCTTGTTCTATTTTTATTAGATTGGTTATAATTAATTAATATAGTTGATTTATTCATTCAGTTTATAGAATATATGTTGAGTTAAATGTTTTATTAATTCTTTTTCTTTTAAAAACTTTTATAATCCATAAAGTTATCAGCAAATAAATTTTTCTCTTTCATAATAAACTCTAAAAAGTTAATTAGCTACCAAATTACTAAATGCTATTAAACAGTTGATTAATCGATTTACAATAAATATTAGGATTTCTTATTTTAACCAATAAATAATAACGAGTTCGTGATATTTCAAATATCTAGGATAAACGCTCTCGTTCGTTCTCTTGAAATTTCGTTTACTCATGCGCCATCGTTTGCCCATATAGGGTGGCCTCGTTGTTCCAACCTCCTAATCTTTTACACTCGTCAACGCTTGGATAATCGGAAGGCTTAGCAATTATGTGAGTATACTCGCAACCCCCTTTTTATGTTTACCACTTTTTGGGGTGTAACATGTTACCTTATTAAAACACACTTAAACTTATTCTTTATGCAATGCACGAAAACAATCCTTATACATGAATACTATGTTGTGATACTTGATGCTTACGTGGACCATACTTATGTGATATGTTTTAGTCATTAGCTTTCACGAGCCTCCATTTGACATGTATAGCGCTAAAGGAGTAATGCACCGCCCCCTTAAACTTGTGGTCATGTCGAATTAACTAAACTTTCTTGCGTAAACAGGGGATTGGCTAGAAATATTGCATGCCATGTTAGGTTGATCTTGTATAAACTAAGTTGCCATGTGGATTCGTTTTAAACTTTTATACTTATACTTATGCTTAAACTTGTATACTCGCCTTTGCTTTTGCATTGAATTGTATTTTAAACATGTTACAGGTTGAGGATTGATGATGCTACGAAAATGGATTAGCAAAGATGCCTAGATACTCATTTAGACGTTTAGGTTTAAAGTGTTGTATAAATTTTGTTACGTTATGTTAAACAATGTTGTTATTTGAATTTCTTTTAATGCTTTGACAATTTATCTATGAAATGAAAACGGTTGAATTAAATATTGTCACAATTAGTGTTATGAAGTCTCTTGCAATCTTGAACAAGTCCCACTCTGATGATTCCGCCATTGGTTGGGGTGTGACACTAGACTTCATATAATACTTTACGCGCTTAAAAAGCTTACCCTCTGCATAAAATTGTTAAAATATCGAAAGATATGAATCAAGTGCAGTTGTAAAGAAGATCCCTAAGTGGGACACACCTCAAAGTCGAGCCTTCATCTCTTTGACTGAACGTTAGTTCATACCTGAGCTATCAAGGTCTCGCACTAACCCAGAGTACAGATATCATTATGGTATATTCACCTGTAAGATTGAATCTAGGGAATTTTGATACGGGGGTATATTCAGAGGTGGGACACGCGAATAGTTTAAGTGCTTAAAACACTAAATTCGTATCTCGAATCAGTTGATCTTTGTGTGAAAATTTAAGTGGATTAGTATACTGAAAATCTAAGTGAATTGTTTAGAACTTAAAGTGTTTATAGCTCAATGGTGCTAGTGATTTGTCATAAACTGATATGATCCTCTAACACGGACTCAAACAAAAATATTGTCTGTAAATATTTGTTTACTGTTTTATGTTTCAGAAAAATACAAAAAGATTTTGATTCTACTTTATTTTCGACAATCGATGTCTGAAAGCTAAGTTTCGAAATCTAAGTATGCTGAACGTGTTTCTCAAAATAAACAAGTTCATTAATTTGAAACTTGAAGTTTTAAAATGAAAAATCAAAAATAGATTGTGAAATCTCCAAGGTCATTAATTTGGACTTGGATGATTATTCATGAGGTTTTGGATTCTTAAAACTGTCAAATTCATAAAGTCATTTGATAGGGGAAGAGAACCAAGTTAATCCTGGATATATTCATATTGTTATATTTGTGCAATAGAGCCAGGTTCTTGATTCAAAAAGATTTTAAGAGCTAGGTTATCATTCCTGGAAAACCAAAAAGAGCTTTCACTGTCACATATTTGAAATGCTCCAGCTTATGCTGAGAGTTAGGTTTTGAATCTTAAATTGTCATATTTCTTATAAAAGTTTGAGATTTGCAGATGTTAAGCCAGATTACGATCCCGATAGCCGAGTCTAAGGGGGAGTCTGAAGACAAGCTCATCGCAAGGGGGAGCTTGTAATCGGAAAGCCAGGTGTCGATCCCAAAAGCACGGAAGCTTAACAAAAGGGGGAGCATGAAGGAAGAGTCTAAACGAAAAGGGGAGCAACTGAAGCTGAAGACAGATCCACGGGGAGTCTGTTCGAGCAAGATGGAGTCTGTGGTTGCTGAAGATGTCAAACCTTCAAGAAGACTCAAAGAGAGAGAAAAGACAAGATGCTACGAGATTGACTGCGGCAATATCCAAGGGAGAGTCTGTGAGTGCATTTATGTCTATCGCCTCTGTCAATCCGAATCGTAGCAGAAAACTGAATAAAACAAGGTTCTATATTGTAAATATAGGGGAATGGCATTATTGTAAATAAGGAAACCTTCCTTATTGCCATGGCCTATAAATAGGAGTGTTACATTTAGTTTTAGAGACTTTTGCAACTTCATACTTTGTAGAGCTTAGAGCATTCTAGAGAGAGAAAGTAGCAAGAGAAGAGATTCAAGGTGTAAATACTGTTAGATCCTTAATAGAATCTTGATTATATTAGTTCTTGTGTTCAGTCCACACACGTGCATGGATTCCGCACGTCGTACGTATCGTTTCGCAATCATTCCGGAGTCAAACCCGGCCCTACAACACGTTCTTAATGTTCGACCCTTAAAGCCCTCGATCCAATAAGATCATGGCTTATATTTTAAATTGTCCATATGACAAGACCTTTGTGCCATTTAAATTCCTTGATGGTTCTTTTGTAACCTAGGCTAACTATAATAAAATTTCAAATAAACATTCTTCTGAAATGTTAAACTTAATAGCCTATGTGGTTTATTTATACCATGGTTAGTTAATCATAGAATATGATGATTCACTATACGACCACTAAATAAGTTGTTGTTATTTGGTATATAGCATTCAAGCTTCTTCATGGCTAACTCAGACGAGGCACACAGCCACCCAGCTGAAGGAAATAATGACACGAGACAGAACGGAATGGGTGCCGATTTACAGGCTATGATAAATACAGCTGTAACTAAAGTTGTAGGTCGAGTATTTAGGGAGTCGAGTGCTACTCGCTCCAACTCTCATTTTGTGTCCCATTCTAAGTCCCATTCCAAAACGCATACATCAAAGAAAGATGAATCTGAACATTCATCAAATCAAAACAGTCAGCCACCCAAGAAGATAGTGTTTGACCAGGAACCACGTTTCAAAGCTTGTACCTACAAGTACTTCGTCTCTTGCAAGCCAAGAGACTTTACTGGTGAAAAAGGAGCCATAGACTGCATGAAATGGTGTTGGTGCATGCGTCTGTCGACTTCGTCTTGTATCGAGTCTAGGATTAGAATTGTTAGATCAGGGTATATTGTATGAGAAAATAAGAGGTTTTAAGGTTTGTATGATGTAATTTCGCTTCAAGGAGGTAATTTCGCTTGAGAAGGACATTGACAGTTTCAAGCAAAATCATCTCTAGTAATTTCGCTTGAACTGTGTTTTGTCATCTTCAAGCGAAATCTCATGTCCTATATATACCTCACAAGCGAAATCATTTGGAACAGTTTTGTGATTTGGATACCGAGGTGATGCCGGTTTATCCAGTGATTGTACTCAGTGTTATATTAATCAGAAAGAGGTTTAAAGTGATATTCAAGCTATTTCGAAGTTTATATCTCTGTTTCAGCCTTTGAAATATATAAAAACTCCTCTGAACGGCTCGTTTGGGTCACAACACGATCCTTCAAATGGCTTGATGAGATGGAGACAGTTGTTGACATAAGTGGGTGTACCAAGGAGGATGTTGTTAAGTATGTATCCCAGTCCTTTAAGGGCGATGCCCTAGCTTGGTGGAGGGAACTAATTCAGGCCTCAAGGAAAATTCCACTCTACAACCTATCGTGAGCTAAATTTGTAGAACTGATAAAAAAACCTTCTGCCCACAACATGAAGTGGAGAAAGTCGAAGCTGACTTCTTGACTCTGGTCATGAAGAACCTAGATTGCCGAGCGTATGTTACTAGCTTCAACTCCATGTCCAGACTTGTTCCTTACTTGGTAACTCCTGAACCAAAGCGCATAGCGTGCTTCATAATGGCCTGGTCCCCGAGGTAAAACGACATGTAAAGGCTTCAAAGCCTGCCACCTACAGGTCAGCTGTGGATCTGTCTCTATCCCTTACACTGGATATAGTCAGAAGTAGGTTTGGAAAGACTATAGATGAAGGGAAGAGAAAGAGAGAAGATGAAAGCTCGCACCGCTCAGATAAGAGAAAGAAAGGTAACTCTGGGTCCAAGAAAAACCCTAATCAGTCGGGTGAAAAGCCCTTGTGCAAGAACTGCAAAAGGAATCATTTTGGGAAGTGCACCATAGATCCGCAGGCCAAGCCCTGTGGGATCTACAAGAAAAAGGGGCACAAGACGTTGGAGTGCAAGGATCTGAAGAATGCAACCTGTTATAGTTGCAATGAGAAATGGCATATCAAGACAAATTGCCCAAAAAATGCAAAGAAGCCTGAAGAGGCTAAGAAAACAAATGCCAGAGTGTTTCAGATGAATGCCATGGAAGCAGTGCAGGACGACAATGTTATAACAGGTACCTTCCTCATAAACGATATTTATGCTAGAGTTTTATTTGATTCAAGTGTAGATAAGTCCTTTGTAGACCTTAAATTTAGTAAACTGTTAAATCTGCCTATTAAAACTCTAGATATTAAATATGAGGTAGAACTAGCTGACGGTACCTTAGAAACTGCTTTGACAATTCTTGATGGATTTTTTGTATTCATTAAGAATCATTCTATCCCGTTATCCTTACTGCTAATGAAATTGGTGGGGTTTGATATAGTTTTACCCATGGATTGGTTATCACTTAACCAAGCCCAAATCGCCTGTGATAAGAAACAAGTTAACATCAAAACCCCTTCTTGTGAATCAATTACCATTCAAGGAGATACGCACTATGGATTGCCTGATCAAGTGTCTATGCTTAAGGCGTCCAAATGATTGAAGTACGGCTGTGTCATTTACATGGCACATGTAACAGTAGACGAACCGAAGCCCAAAATAGAAGACATTCCAGTCATCTCAGAATACCCAGATGTCTTCCCTAAGGAACTACCTGGACTACCTCCCCGAAGACAAGTATAGTTCAGGATCGATATTATACCAGGGGCAGCACCAGTTGCACGAGCTCCTTACCGCTTAGCGACAACCGAAATGAAAGAACTAAGAACCCAATTAGATGAACTTTTTGAAAAAAAAAGGTTTTATCAACCCAGCTAGTCACCTTGGGAAGCACCCATTTTGTTAGTGAAGAAAAAGGATGGTTCAATGCGCCTATGCATTGATTACCGCGAGCTAAACAAAGTAACAATCAAAAACCGTTATCCGTTGCCCAGGATCGGCGATCTGTTTGATCAACTTCAAGGGGTAAGCATCTTCTCAAAGATTGACCTAAGGTCGGGGTATCATCAACTAAAAGTCAGAACTGAAGACGTACCTAAGACCGCGTTTAGAACAAGGTATGGCCACTATGAGTTCTTAGTGATGCCTTTTGGGCTCACTAACGCACCTGCAGCATTCATGGACCTCATGAATCGAGTCTGCAAGTCGTACCTGGATAAGTTTATCATCGTTTTTACAGATGACGTACTTATTTATTCCCGTAATCAAGCCGATCACGAGAAACATCCCTGGTGCATCCTAAAACTTCTACAACAGGAGAAGTTTTACGCTAAATTCTCCAAGTGCGAATTCTGGCTTCGCGAAGTCCAATTCCTTGGACATGTTGTAAGCGAGCGTGGTATCCAAGTGGATCCCGCTAAAATAGAAGCAATCATGAACTGGGAAGCACCTAAGACACCTACTGAAATTCGCAGCTTCTTGGGATTAGCAGGATATTACAAGAAATTTATTGAAAACTTTTCAAGGATAGTTGCACCTCTATCTACTTTTACCCGCAAGAATGTAAAATTTAACTGGGGTCCTAAACAGCAGGAGTCTTTCGAGATCCAAACACAGAAGTTGAGCAATGCTCCTGTGTTGACATTGCCTGAAGGAATAGAAGAATTCGTTGTCTACTATGATGCTTCGCACACTGGCATGGGCTGTGTGCTTATGCAAAGTGACAAGGTGATTGCCTACGCATCACGACAACTGAAGGTGCATGAAAAGAATTACACCACCCACGATCTAGAATTGGGTTCCATTGTATTTGCACTGACGCTATGGAGACATTATTTATACGGAACTAAATGTGTGATATACACAGATCACAAAAGTCTCCAACACTTGTTTAACCAGAAAGATCTCAACATGAGACAACGCCGTTGGATGGAAACTTTAAACGATTAAGATTGTGAGATTCACTACCATCTTGGCAAAGCGAATGTGGTCGCAGATGCATTAAGCAGAAAAGAAAGAGTCAAACCAATACGAATTAATGCTAAGAGTATTAAACTTAAGAACAGTTTAAATGAAAAACTGTTAGCAACACAGAAAGAAGCTGTATTAGAAGCTAACCTTCCAGGAGAAAGATTAGGTGTAACTATTGATCAGTTGTCACCTGGGAATGATGGAATCCTCAGATTAAACGGACGAATCTGGGTTCCAATTCATGGAGGACTTAGAGATATAATCCTCCAGGAAGCTCATAATTCCAAATACTCAGTTCACCCTGGGGGAGACAAAATGTATCAAGATTTAAAGGAAAACTATTAGTGGATGGGCTTGAAGAAATCCATAGCCACACACGTAGATGAATGTTTGACGTGCTCACAGGTTAAAGCCGAACATCAAAAGCTGTCAGGATTACTACAACAACTAGAACTCCCCACATAGAAGTGGGAGATGGTAATCATGGATTTTATCACCAAGTTACCTAAGACAAGACATGGGAATGATACAATATGGGTCATAGTCGACAGACTGGCTAATTCAACTCATTTCTTACCCATCAAGGAAACTCATAGCTCCGATAAACTAGCCCAGATATATGTAGACGAGATTGTGTCTCTCCACGGAGTGCTAGTATCTATTGTATCCGATAGAGATACTAGATACACTTCTCATTTTTGGAAAAGTTTCCAACAATCTTTAGGCACTCGTCTGAATTTCAGTACTGCTTATCATCCTCATACAGATGGACAAAGTGAGCGTAAAATTCAAACATTCAAAGACATGCTTCGTGCATGTGTTATTGATCTAGGTGGTAGTTGGGATGACCATCTCCCCCTGATTGAGTTCTATTATAATAAGAGTTACCATACCAGCATCCAGGCTGCACCTTTCGAGGCTTTGTATGGAAGAAAATGCAGAACGCCCATCTGTTGGGCAGAAGTTGGGGAGGCCCAGCTATCAGGACATGAGATAGTCCTTGAGATAACATACAAGATTGTTCAGATCCGTGATCGTCTAAAGGCTTCCAGATATAGGTAGAAGAGCTACGCAGATAAAAGGCGTAAACCTCTAAAATTCGAGGAAGGAGATAAAGTGTTGCTAAAAGTATCACCCTGGAAAGGGGTGATGCGTTTTGGTAAAAAGGGAAAACTAAGCCCAAGATACATTGGACCATTCGAAATCATCGAATGTGTCGGTAGTGTGGCCTATAAGCTGAACTTGCCTGAGGAGCTTAGTAGAATTCACAATGTGTTCCACATCTGTAATTTAAAGAAATGTCTAGCTGATGAATCGCTAGCAATGTCTCATAAAGGCGTGCAGAAAGATGAAAGCCTGAGGTTTGTTGAAAAGCCTATATCAATCGAGGCTCGACAGGTTAAAAAGCTTCGAAGGAAGCATGTACCAATTGTGAAAGTGAAATGGGATGCCCGTAGAGGCCCGGAATATAAATGGGAGGTTGAATCCACTATGCGACAAAAGTACCATCACTTATTTCAGTAAATCTCGAGGTCTAGATTTATTTTAAGGGGGAGATGATGAACAACTCGCAAAATCGTGTCCATTGATGTGAACGTGTCATAAACCCTAAACATATATTAAGTTAACTTGAAGGACTAAAGTTGATAAACAGTGAAAAGATGTATGCGGAGGGACTAAAAAGTGTCAACATGCTAAACTTATGCCTCTGGTTGACCTTACACGATGTTTGTAATCTCAAACAAGTAAATTATTGGGCATGAGAAGGCACTTGTGAAAACAATTGAAAATTTACAAGACAAAGGGGTTAAACGTGTCAACATGTTAATTCTTACCTCTGAGTGACCTTTTAATGAACTCAGGGCTTCATAATGTTCAAATATACTTCCAAGAATACTTGATATTAATTACGAAGGGTTTCGATATCGTTATGTGATAAATGTACAAGATTTCAAGAAGAAGGGTTAAAAGCGTCAATGAGAGAAACTAGTGCCTTCGGATGACCTTTTAACTGAACGGAAGCCTAACGACGTTTGTTATTATTCCCAAGATCCTTAAAAAACTAACTATAGGGGCCAAAAGTGTTAAAAATGAAACATATATGAAGAATATAAGGACCAGGGACTGAAACTGTCATTAATCAAACTTGTGTAACCGGAAGAGGGGAGAGTCGCGCGGGCCGCGAGCAAACACGCAGTTCTGAAAAAACGGACAGCTGCATGTATTGCAGCCTTGAGCCCCAATCAAACCACCATGCAGCCTGATTTCGAAACAAGGAGCATGCTAGTGGTTTCTAAAAACCTCTTGGACACCTGGAACATCTGAGAGCATCATATAACACCTGGATTGATCTTGAGGAGGCTCCTTGCACTATAAATAGGACCTTCATCTTGCCATTTGAACTTGCACCTTTCAATTTACTTCTCTTCTCATTTCTATGAGGTTCCTGATCAAAAAGGAAGCTCCCATTAGTCAAATATTCAAGCAAGGACCTATTGTAGGTGTCCTTAGCCACTCTAGTTTGGTTTTTATGCATTTAAAAGCCGAAAGTCAAAGTTGCCGCTAATCGGATTTGACTTTCTGTTTAGACCTAAACGGTCCACCATTGTTCGAGGAGAATATGGCTACGTGATCGTAATTAGGCAGGTGTTAATCCCTAAAAAAACACCTCCTAATTACCACGTTTACTTAGTTAATTGTCGGGTCAAAGTAATTAACATAAAAAGTCAAACGGGTCAGTGTTTTTAAATAAATTCAAATCTGATAATGTAGAAGTTATAAAACATGTTTTATCACTTTAATAACTTCGTAAACATTATTAGAACATGTTTAAACATGTTCAACCCGATAATTCTAAGTTTAACCTCGGTTCGCAACCGAAAGTCGCAAAAGCTTGACTTTTGCTTTAACTTTCAGTTCTGACTCGAATTAGCTTAATTTCTTCATGCATTAAGGTTCCATTGTGACCATATTATGTTGTAGTATAACCCTCTTGAGGTTATATTGTGACACTCTAGGTTTTCCCGAGCAACCTTCTTAGATTAGCATTGTGTGTACATATATTATTAAGTGAAAGTTTGTGAATTATCTTGATGTGCTATGTGATCCTTGTATTAAGTTATGTGCATATAATATATATATATGTATATATATATGTGTATATGCATGTATTGGCAAACCGAGACCAAAAGAACCCGACTCGAGACCACTCGGTCTCGAGTGAGCCAAACCAGTTGGGCCACACACCCGAGAAGCCCACTCGGAAACCCTTTTAGGGTGCACGGCCCTTGAATGGAGTATAAATCCCCTACCCAAGCCGACATTTCCTATTTTTGGACACTCAATCATCATCCCAAATCCCCAAACATTCCCTCACACTTACTCCCACACTCTCCTACCTTCTCTCACAAAAACCCTAACAACAACACCACCTCCTCTCCTCCTCTCGGGTTCGAACCGACAGCCATCAGAGGTCTCGGATCAGCTCGCAAACACCGTTTGGAAACTTTATTCTTCACTACTCTACACCCTTGTGCCCACACTTGAATTGGTTAGTTGCTCCTTTCATTATAGTGGACAATATGACAAAGATGTGTGCTTGATGAGTAATATACATGTTCTAGGAGGATAGGTGAGTTAAAGTGTCTAGATGATTATTATGACTAGCTTAATGATAGATTTTTGGTTATGGAAATGAATGTGTAGCATAATAGATGTTTGTGGTCTTGATTGTTCAAATGATGAATGATATGTGAACCATGATGCCTTGATGATTTCTTGTTATATTGACATGAAACTTGTTTGATATGATTTTATATGAGTGAAGGTGTGGTAAGATGATTTGACGATTGTTTATCATGTTCCTTATAAAGTGACTATGGTGTGTATGTAAAGAATAATCTATTTTAGTATTAGAATAGGGGGATTTAGTCCATTTTGATGAATGATAGACATGGCGGATGAAACAGTGAAGAACATGTTGAATATGATATGAATATTTGAAATTGTTGTGTTTAATCCATTTTGATTAAGAATAGAACAAGGAAACATGTTTATGCAATTTTATTGGATAGTACTAGGGAACATGTCTGTGAAATTTGATTGGATAGTGCATACACATGAAATCTGATTGGTTGGTACAAGTTGGTAAAGGTTCTAGAAAGATTCCAGCCAGGTTGCGAGTCGAGAACAAAGGTTGCTACCCGAGACCGTCAAGTGGACAACTCGAGACCAGGACATGCGCTTCATGAGTCGAAACCAATACGGTTGCGACTCGAGATCCCCTGATCTCAACTCGAGACTGAACTCGAGAACTCCAAGGTTGCAACGCAGGCATGTACCACTCGAGACCACCCATCCGCAACCCGAGACCTCTTGGTTACGACTCGAGACGTCATGATCTCGAGTCGAGACCACCTGGTCTCGACTGGGCTGTCTAACTTAGTAATTGGGCCACAATGTGTGACAACGTGTTTTGGGCTTTGTGTCTATGCTACTGTTGCGATGTGTTGTTACTGTTTAACTGCTTTGATGTTAGAACAGGCCCAATAACTTAATGGATAATTAAATGATGTGCATGCTATGTGTTAGATGCGTGTAAGATATACGTGATCTGTTTGTACCCAAACCTGACCCATACTGGTAACCATGTTAGGACGTGGTGACCAGCGTACTTGACCCAGTAAACCATCTGCCGAGCAACCTAAGGTGAGTTAACATACTATAAGCATGCGTCCCAGGGAGGGACACGAACAAACTGCTAATACTTCCGGGGGAAAATACGCATGGGTACTTTTAAATTTCTATCTCCAGGGGAGATACGTTTGGATATTATTTATAAATCACAACTAGCAAAACTAAACAAATCTCTATCATGTAAAGTCCCTTCTTACAGTACCGATTAATCGCCAGGGGCGAACGGGTTATTAGTTTATAGCGCTATTAGGTTTGACAACCTCACACCGTGACTGGGGGGATCGGACGTGAACTAGTAGACCATGCATCTTGGTTAATGATGATAGACATTAACTTGGGGCACAACAAATATTCGTCAACAGTTTCGGTATCACCAGTTTTCTAAGCTTTCAGATGGGGTAGCTCCCCATGACGTGATTATAAAGGTTTTATCTAAACAATATACGTTTTCAAAAAAAAAAAGGTTAAAAACTGGACAACTCGTGAACTCGCCAACATTATGTTGATACCCTACTGCATGCTTGTAGGTACACAATGACTCAGGAGCTTGTAGCTTGGGGAAGTGTAGTGGTCGTATAAACCCGCGTGTTGGGTTTCTTAAATAAATTAGAAGCTTGAATTTTTGTTTAAACTATTTGCTATGCTTCCGCTACTTACTTAAACTGTTATTTGAACTTAAAACTTTTGAACTTTAACCATGGCATTTACTAGCCCTTATGGTTGGTGAACATTCTTATTATTAACTAAATGATCAGCATAATTGGTGGCTGGATCCTGATCAGTCACACGCCTCGCTGTAGTACTCCGCATGTGGATTTGAGGGTGTGACAGATTGGTATCAGAGCCATTGGTTATAGTGAACTCGGTTTTAAAAATAAAAGTCTTTTTTGAGAAAAACCAGACTATAACCTATGACTCGCAACAACACTACACTCCAAGTGCAAGACTCAACGTGTTAGACCTCATAGCTCGGACTTATGTTTACTTGCTTGTTTGTTTTATGTCTATGTTCTACTATACGTACTAGTGTGCCTAGGTAGATATAAACACATCCCTCTTTTATCTCGTTCTCGCTACATTACGACGTCGCACTCATACTGTGTTTTCTGGTTGTGAAGACAATGAGCGGACGCGGAAGAGGAAACGTTAACATGACTCAGGAATAGTTCACTAACCTGATCAACACGGTGGCTGCAGCTTTCGCAGCTCACTCTGGAGGTAAACTCGTTACTTTAGGATGCCTAGATCCTACCCCTACATCGTCTTTTCACCCCTAAACCTATTCGCTTTACTTTTCACGACAGGTCAGCCTGCACCTGCGCAACCACGTGTTTGCATTTTCAAAACCTTCATGGATTGCAAACCCCTCCCCTTCAATGGCACTGAGGGTGCCATAGGCCTTCTGCACTGGATTGAGAAGGCCGAATCTGTGTTCGCTGTCTGCGAGTGTCCCCCTGCTAGTTGGGTGAAGTTTGCTACTGGTACGCTTGAAGGGAACAATCTTTCATGGTGGAAAGTGCAGATTCGGATGCTTATTTTGGAAACTGCTAATGCTACTACTTGGGAGGATATCAAGAACATGATCAAGGAAGAGTACTGTCACAGGGATGACATCCACAAGCTCGAGAACGAGTACTACGAGCTTAAGATGGTTGGATCGGAAATTGAGGCCTACACCAAGCTGTCCAACGACTATGCAGCCCTTTGTCCAAACCTGTCTCGGCCTGTTTATCAAAGGATCGAATTGTACATCATGGGTTTGGTTCCAGAAATCCAAAGCTTGGTCACTTCAACCAACCTCACTACCATTCAGCCAGTCATTCGCCTTGCTCACAAACTCACTGATCAGGCTGTGGAACAGGGTAAGCTGCCCAAAAGGATCAGTACTACTACTGGAACTTCTGGTGATAACAAACGCAAATGGGATGGAAACCATGGCAAGGATGCTAACCCTACTCAGGCCCTAGGTCAGCAAAGAAAGACTGAAAACAACAAGGGCCCTCAGCAACAGGGAGGCTACCAAGGACATCTCCCCAAATGTAACAAGTGTGGCCGACATCACAATGGGCCCTGTGTAAGAAACAAGTGTCAGCGATGCAACAAGATGGGGCATGAGGCCAATGATTGTAGGAGCCCTCATCCCGCAAGGCAGAACCAACCGCAGCAGCAGCAGCAGCATCATGGGAACATCAAGGGTTGTTTCCAGTGTGGAGCTGAGGGGCACATTAAGAGGAATTGTCCCCAATTGAATTAGAACAACAACAACAATCAGGGTGCTGGGAACAACAATAACAACAATGGCGGAAATGGTGCAAGAGGAAGGGTTTTTGTGATTGGAGCTGAAGAAGCGAGGAATGATCCCAACGTCATAGCGGCTAAGTTCCTACTCGATGACTGTTATGTTTCTGTATTGTTTGATTCTGGAGCCGATGCTAGCTATGTGTCCCTACGTATTAGTAAGAAGCTTAAACGTACGCCCACATTGTTAAGTTCTAAGCATATCGTCGAGTTAGCTAATGGTAGAAACATCGAGGCCTCACACGTTATCTGTAACTGCAAACTAGTATTGTCTGGTCAGACCTTCTGCATCAATCTCTTCCCTATCGTTCTGGGAAGCTTCGACGTCGTCATTGGTATGGATTGGTTATCCAAACACCGGGCTGAAATCCTTTGTCAAGAGAAAATGGTTCGTATTCCCCGTCCCTCTGGCAAACCCCTCCTCTTTCAAGGAGACAAAGGTGGAGCAGTCACAGGCATCATCTCGTTCTTAAAGGCCAAGAAATGTTTGCGAAAGGGGCGCACCGCTATCTTAGCACTCGTTACCGATACGCAGGAGAAGGAAAAGAGGATCGAAGATTTTCCTATCGTACGCGACTATCCCGAGGTATTCCCTAAGGAATTACCCAGACTCCCTCCTCACCGTCAAGTCGAATTTCAAATCGAGCTAACTCCCGGAGCAGCACCCATAGCCTGTGCACCTTATCGACTAGCCCCCGCCGAATTGAAGGAACTTTCTACGCAACTGCAAGAACTTTTGGATAACGGTTTTATCCGTCCAAGTTCGTCACCCTGGGGAGCACCAGTGCTCTTTGTCAAGAAGAAGGATGGCACATTCCGTATGTGCATCGACTACCGTGAGTTGAACAAGGTTACCATCAACAACCGTTACCCACTCCCGCGCATCGATGATCTATTCGACCAGTTGCAAGTTTCGAGCTACTACTCCAAGATTGATCTGCGATCAGGTTATCATCAGTTGAGAGTCCGCAACGAGGACATCTCCAAAACTGCGTTCAGAACTCGTTATGGTCACTACGAGTTCCTCGTTATGCCTTTTGGAATGACCAACGCACCTGCGGTTTTCATGGATCTTATGAACCGAGTGTGCAAACCCTACCTCAACAAGTTTGTTATTGTGTTTATCGACGACATCCTGATCTACTCGAAGAGCCAAGAGGAGCATAACAACACATGCGTCTTATTCTCGAGCTCCTTCGCAAAGAGCAACTGTACGCCAAATTCTCGAAATGTGACTTCTGGCTTCGAGAAGTCCATTTTTTGGGCACGTAGTCAATAAGGACAGAATTCACGTCGACCCAGCAAAGATCGACTCCATTAGCAATTGGCCTACACCGAAGACTCCGACCGAAGTTCGCCAATTCTTGGGATTGGCAGGGTACTATCGTAGATTCATCAAGGGATTTTCGAAGATCGCTCAACCTCTCACGACTCTCACCCAGAAGGGTATTACTTCCAAATGGAATGATGCTTAGGAGTCCGCTTTCCAGAAGCTAAAGGATAACCTTTGTAGTGCTCCTTTTCTCTCGTTACCCGAGGGTACCGACGACTTTGTGGTCTACTGCGACGCGTCTATTCATGGGCTCGGTTGCGTGTTGATGCAACGCGAGAAAGTTATCGCTTACGCTTCTCGACAACTTAAGACTCACGAAAGGAACTACACGACGCATGACTTGGAACTCGGAGAGGTCGTTTTTGCAGTCAAGATTTGGAGACATTACTTGTACGGTACCAAGTGCACGATTTACACTGATCACAAGAGTCTCCAGCATATTTTGGATCAAAAGAAGTTGAACATGAGGCAACGAAGATGGGTAGAACTCCTTAACGACTACGAATGCGCAATTAAGTATCATCCAGGCAAGGCCAATGTTGTGGCTGACGCCCTCAGCAGGAAGGAAACCAAACCTAAGCGTGTTCGTGCTTTACAGCTCTCTATCCACTCGAACCTCCCTAGGCAGATTCGCAATGCTCAAGAGGAAGCACTAAAGGCGGAAAACCTCCTAGCCGAATCCCTGCGGGGTATGGAGAAACGATTGGAACTCAAGGATGATGGTATTCGTTACGTTGCTGGTCACATTTGGATTCCCTCTTATGGAAATCTCCGAGAACTTGTGATGGACGAAGCACACAAGTCACGCTAATCGATACATCTCGGTGCCGATAAAATGTATCACGATCTCAAGATTCTGTGTTGGTGGCCTAACATGAAGGTTCTCATTGCTAAGTACGTTAGCAAATGTTTAACCTGTGCTAGGGTCAAGGTCGAATACTAGAAGCCGTCGGGCATGTTGCAACAACCAGAGCTGCCAACATGGAAATGGGAGCAGATTTCCATGGATTTTGTTACTAGCTTACCTAGGTCCCAAAGCGGGAACGACACCATTTGGGTCATCGTGGACCGCCTAACCAAGTCTGCACACTTCCTTGCGATCAAGGAAACAGATAAGTATTCAAAGCTCGCTGCTATCTACTTGAAGGAAATAGTTGCTAGGCACGGAGTGCCAACCTCTATCATATATGATCATGACCCACGCTTTACATCCGAGTTATGGCAAGCTACGCATTGATCTTTTGGCTCACGACTGGATATGAGTAGTGCTTACCACCCGCAGACCGATGGTCAAACGGAACGCACCATCCAAATGCTTGAAGACATGCTGAGAGCATGTGTTATTGATTTTGGAAACGGGTGGGAACGACACTTACCGTTGGTAGAGTTCTCCTATAACAACAGCTACCACACCAGCATTCAGGCAGCACCCTTTGAGGCATTATATGGTCGTAAATTCCGATCGCCTCTGTGTTGGGCGGAATTTGGAGAAAGTCAAATTACTGGCCCGGAACTTGTAGTCGAGACTACGGAAAAGATTGCCTAGATCAGACAACGCATGGCGGCAGCTCATGACCATCAGAAAAGCTACGCTGATAGGCGTAGGAAACCGCTAGAATTTCAAGCCGGTGACCGGGTTCTACTTAAAGTCTCACCCTGGAAGGGTGTGGTTCATTTTGGTAAACGGGGCAAGCTTAATCCGAGATACGTCGGACCATTTGAAATTACCGAAAGGATCGGTAAGGTTGCATACATATTAAATCTGCCTGAAGAGCTGAGTGCGGTGCACAACGTCTTTCACGTGTCTAATCTGAAGAAGTGTCTGTCAGATGAAACACTCATCATCCCTTTCAAAGAGCTAACTATTGACGAACAGCTACACTTTGTTGAGGAACCGATTGAGATCACGGATCGAGAAATCAAAACCCTCAAACGTAGCCAAATACCTATCGTACGAGTTCGTTGGAACTCGCACCGTGGCCCAGAGTTTACCTGGGAATGGGAAGACCAGATGAAGCGCAAATATCCCCAGTTGTTCCCAGATGAAACTCCCAGCACTGAAGCTACAACGGAATTTCGGGACGAAATTCCAAACTAACGAGGGGATGATGTGACACCCCGTTGAAACGTTCTCACTCATACTAGCTTGGCAGTGGCTGCACTTTAACTTTCGGGATGAAAGTTCTTAAAACTTGGGGATAATGTGACACTCTAGGTTTTCCCGAGCAACCTTCTTAGATTAGCATTGTGTGTACATATATTATTAAGTGAAAGTTTGTGAATTATCTTGATGTGCTATGTGATCCTTGTATTAAGTTATGTGTATATAATATATATATGTATATGCATGTATTGGCGAACCGAGACCACAAGAACCCGACTCGAGACCACTCGGTCTCGAGTGAACCAAACCAGTTGGGCCACACACCCGAGAAGCCCACTCGGAAACCCTTTTAGGGTGCACGGCCCTTGAATGGAGTATAAAACCCCTACCCAAGCCGACATTTCCTATTTTTGGACACTCAATCATCATCCCAAATCCCCAAACATTCCCTCACACTTACTCCCACACTCTCCTACCTTCTCTCACTAAAACCCTAACAACACCACCTCCTCTCCTCCTCTCGGGTCTGAACCGGCAGCCATCAGAGGTCTCGGATCAGCTCGCAAACACCGTTTGGAAAATTTATTCTTCACTACTCTACACCCTTGTGCCCACACTTGAATCGGTTAGTTGCTCCTTTAATTATAGTCGACAATATGACAAAGATGTGTGCTTGATGAGTAATATACATGTTCTAGGAGGATAGGTGAGTTAAAGTGACTAGATGATTATTATGACTAGCTTAATGATAGATTTTGTGTTATGGAAATGAGTGTGTAGCATAATAGATGTTTGTGGTCTTGATTGTTCAAATGATGAATGATATGTGAACCGTGATGCCTTGATGATTTCTTATTATATTGACATGAAACTTGTTTGATATGATTTTATACGAGTGAAGGTGTGTTAAGATGATTTGATGATTGTTTATCATGTTCCTCATAAAGTAACTATGGTGTGTATGTAAAGAATAATCTGTTTTAGTATTAGAATAGGGGGATTTAGTCCATTTTGATGAATGATAGACATGGAATATGTAAACGGATGAAACAGTGAAGAACATGTTGAATATGATATGAATATTTGAAATTGTTGTGTTCAATCCATTTTGATTAAGAATAGAACAAGGAAACATGTTTATGCTATTTTATTGGATAGTACTAGGGAACATGTCTGTGAAATTTGATTGGATAATGCATACACATGAAATCTGATTGGTTGGTACAAGTTGGTAAAGGTTCTAGAAAGATTCCATCCAGGTTGCGAGTCGAGAACGAAGGTTGCTACTCGAGAGCGTCAAGTGGACAACTCGAGACCAGGACATGCGCTTCATGAGTCGAAACCAATACGGTTGCAACTCGAGATCCCTTGATCTCGACTCGAGACTGAACTCGAGAACTCCAAGGTTGCGACGCAGGCATGTACCACTCGAGACCACCCATCCGCAACCCGAGACCTCTTGGTTGCGACTCGAGACCTCATGATCTCGAGTCGAGACCACCTTGTCTCGACTGGGCTGTCTAACTTAGTAATTGGGCCACAATGTGTGACAACGTGTTTTGGGCTTTGTGTCTATGCTACTGTTGCGATGTGCTGTTACTGTTTAACTGCTTAGATGTTAGAACAGGCCCAATAACTTAATGGATAATTAAATGATGTGCATGCTATGTGTTAGATGCGTGTAAGATATACGTGATTTGTTTGTACCCAAACCTGACCCATATTGGTAACCATGTTAGGACGTGGTGACCAACGTACTTGACCCAGTAAACCATCTGCCTAGCAACCCAAGGTGAGTTCACAGACTAAAAGCATGTATCCCAGGGAGGGACACGAACAAACTGCTAATACTTCCGGGGGAAAATACGAATGGGTACCTTTAAATTTCTATCTCCGGGGGAGATACGTTTGGATATTATTTATAAATCACAACTAGAAAAACTAAACAAATCTCTATGATGTAAAGTCCCTACTTACAGTACCGATTAATCGACGGGGGCGAACGGGTTATTACTTGATAGCGCTATTAGGTTAGACAACCTCACACCATGACCGGGGGGATCGGGCGTGAACTAGTAGACCATGCATCTTGGTTAATGATGATAGACATTAACTTAGGGCACAACAACTATTCGTTAACAGTTCTGGTATCACCAGTTTAGTAAGCTTTCAGATGGGGTAGCTCCCTATGACGTGATTATAAATGTTTTATCTAAGCAATATACGTTTACAAAAAAAAAATTAAAAACTGGACAACTCGTGAACTCGGCAACATTATGTTGATACCCTACTGCATGCTTGCAGATACACAGTGACTCAGGAGCTTGCAGCTTGGGGAAGTGTAGTGGTCGTCTAAACCCGCGTGTTGGGTTTCTTAAATAAATTAGAAACTTGAATTTTTGTTTAAACTATTTGCTATGCTTCCGCTACTTACTTAAACTATTATTTGAACTTAAAACTTTTGAACTTTAACCATGGCATTTACTAGCCCTTATGGTTGGTGAACATTCTTATTATTAACTAAATGCTCAGTATAATTGGTGGCTGGATCCTAGTCAGTCACACCCCTCGCGGTAGTACTCCGCATGTGGATTTGAGGGTGTGACATATATTACATGGTCACCTAGTAATCTGAGTTTATTTACTTGATTCTGTTATTATGCTTAATATTAACTAATATGCCCTGTTGTGTAAAAATGAGATTTTAAACATAAAGGAACATGCAAATAGGTTACATTCTGACTTGTAAATATGTTTAGACTTTTTAGACATTTACATTCTGGTCATAAACTGAATTTACTCAATTAATCATAAAACATACTTAAAAAGGACTAAAATGCCCTTTATCACAAAAAATAAGTTTTAAGCATAATTTTAGCATAAAACTTAATGTATACTGATATGATATTACATTTGGAATTATTTGGGATATTTAAACAGATTATATTCTGAGTTTAACTTAGAGTTCTTGCATGAAGTTAGTAAATGACGATAATGCACTTTTCACACATAAATTGGGTTTTAGATATAATTAACATGCAAAAACCTTTTTGTTACTGAGTTGTTTTCATAAATAAAATATTTTGACTATTCAAAGCTGGTCATAATCTCATAATTTCCTAAACATCGAAATAATCGTCATTTATCGACTTTTATGCTACATAGGTGCATAGTATGGTTTTAAACCATACTTAGCACCCAAGACTTGATACCCACTGAATTTATAAACCATTCTTAATATGTCTATAGTAGGTATAATTCATGAACTCGGAATGCCAAATAAGTCCTTAAAACTATGTGTGAAATGACCAAAATGCCCCTACGGTGCATAGTTTGGCAATAAATCATAAACCACACATATGTATGATATCCTACTGTTATAATAACATAAATTAAATGTTTTTACAGAATGTTTATGAAAAGAACTTCAGCTTACATATAAACCCCTTTTATAAACCTTAAAATGACCAAAATGCCCTTATGAGGCTAAATTCGATTTTAAAACCTTTATGGGCATACATGTTGATATCCTACTGATATCATGACATATTGTAAGCATAATAACATATGGAACTTGTATATGACTCATCCGGTTACCCGTTTATGCTTATACGCGTTCGGTTCGGTTTTTGTAACTAGTTTGCATAAATTAGCCGAAACGGGTTTAACCTTATCATTTAAACATCAAAATCCAGAATGTGTTTTGTTTACCCATATTATACAAGTCTCCATACTTCTTGGGTCCAAATTACATTTCGTTCTGGTCATTGTTTAATCTAGCGTTTTGTGCCGTAAATCATTTTTAAACTAACCGGTCTAAGTCCTAGACTTAAATAAAACCCGTTAGTATTCTAATAGGTTAATATTACCTTTATTCCAGACTAGGAAGCCCTGGTAAAAGCTACCGTCATAAAGTCTTAGGAATTATACGGCTGAGTAGAAAAATCTTGCATCTCAAACTCAGGTAAATACTTTTAACTTATTTTCCCTTATACGGGCTTGGGATACGGTAAAATATTACCACTTGGTCGGGTATGGGACAATTTAGTTGGATTGTGATTAATAAATCCGCACAACCCATTTTAATCTGTTTTGTTTGATAACATAAACATTGGGGGTTAATACGACCGTGTCCTTGATATCCTTGACTCATTTAATTGCTCATGAGTTTCCATAACACTACAATTTCAATAGTAATTAATCGATTTCATGCAAAAATTTGTCTAAACGTCAAACACCAACCACGATCACGAAGTATCGAATACAAATCATCAAACATTGTTTAAAAGTTTCTAAATTTACTAAGATGTGTTTCTAAGCAGCATCCTAGCATGTTTCTTGAATCCTCAGCTACTATCAACCTGCAACATGTATTAAAATACTATCAACAAAATGTTGGGGAGTATACAAGTTTATGTACATAGTAGTATAATAGTTTAAAATGTTCCAAAAACTTATATCCAGCGATAAACACGAATAATAAGTTTCACCATGCCATTAAACGCAGTCCAAGTGATAGCCCAAGTTTCCAATGCGTTAACCGCTTTCCCAAGACTCAAGGAAAGCAAAAATGTCTCCTCCGAACAATACCCCAAAGACTAACGGGGAGGTGCATTACCCCTATAGCGCTACCATTGTTAAGGTGGAACTACACACAAGGATTAAACGTTCACATAGCATAAAAGTCTTAAGTCTTAAATTTCCAAGTATCAAGTTTCATGTTTACAGCGGATAGAGTAAGTTTCAAATAGTTTCAAGTGTCAAGTTTATATAATACATGTTGCATCCTAAAAGTGTTTAAAATAAAAAAAGGGATCGAGTATACTCACAGTGGGTGCTGAGTATCGACACCGACTATTGGATTGAAGGGAGCGCTGGAGTTAGCTTGATTATACTTTAACAGTATGAGCGTTGGACAGAAGATTGAATCGTGCAAAGTGTCAGACAGGTTCCCTGATCAGATGGCCATCCGGACGGATGGTCATCCGATCGGATGACCTTTTGGATTAGATGGACCCCCATCCGATCGGATGGTCATCCGGATGGATGACCATTCGATCGAAGGGTCATTCGGTCAGTAGATGTGTTTCCCAAATTGTTTCAAACTTTTGAAGTTTTCGTTGTAGTATAAGCTCAAGTCGTTTGATCGGGTGGTCATCCGGTCGGATGACCGTTCGATCGGATGACTGTTCGAGTGAAAGTTTCAAGGTTCAGATTAGAATAGTTTAAGTATTAAAGGCTACAGGGAACAGGTCGTTCGGTCAGATGACCGTTCGATCAGAGGATCATCCGATCGGATGGTCATTCAGCTGTGGTGATTCTGCTCCCTTGAAACCTTCGTAAAATTTCTAAGTTTCGAGTTTCACGGAGACGACGCGGTAACGTATCGAGACAACAGAAACTCACCAAGGTTAAGCTTGTCTTGATCGGATGGGAATGATTCCGTTCGATCGGACGGCTGTTCTTAACGGATTTTCATGTCTGGCCCGTTATTTAGTCATCTCTCCGGTGATAATCTGTTCTCAAGCCGACTCTAGACTAAAGAACAAGTCTACAACCTATTTATATCCCGATTTCATCATGTTTGAGTAGATAAGTTAAGAAAAGCATGATTTTACCGGAAAATGATTAGATTATGTAAAGATTTGTAGTAAAACGTGTAAAAATCCCTTAGATCTGAACTAAATCTTGACGGAATGACATTGCACAGTCGATTGTACAAACCGGCATGATGACGTCAACCTCAAGGAGCCCATATCTTAGTGATTTCATGGTGAAAAGTATGATTTTGATGAAGAATCAAGTGAGAGAGTGAGTATAGATGAAAGTTGTACAAGAATCATGAAGAGAACTTACAAGATTTGCTTGAAAATCGAAGAAAAGTGCTTGAGAAAGTTGGTGAGCGAGCAGGTCGGAGGAGCCTGTCACATCAAGTGATGTGACAGGGGTATTTATAGTGTAGAGGGAAACAGGCGGTGTAAGGTGCGGGGTCGGATGGTGGTCCAGACGGATGGCCATCCGATCGGATAGTCATCTCGACGGATTGCCATCTGATCAGATGTCCATTCGGACAACCGATTCACGCCGGTCAGTTTCCAAATTTCAATTCGAATTAGCGAGCTGGATTAAGCGTTGCGTTGCGTATTATTATGTAACATCATCACATGTCAAGATTATATAACTAACACAAAATTTTCCATGTTTCAAGTCCACGTATGAGCTAGCTAGTAAGTGTCAAGTTTCAATTTTCTCGTTTCATAAGTATCAAGAATCTCGTTCAATAGTATTAAGAGTCAAGAGTCAAGTCTCTAGTGTTAAGTATCAAGTTTCAAGTCTCTAGTTTCAAGAATCAAGTATCAAGAATCTAGTATCAAGTATCAAGAGTCTAGTATCAAGTATCAAGTATCAAGTATCAAGTTTCACCAAGAATCAAGATTCATAATGTTTAAGTATCAGGCATCAAGAGTCAAGTTTCAAGAATCAAGGGTCTAGATTCAAAGTATCATTAGATTCAAGTATCACTAAGTTTCCCAAATGTTTCACATAGTTTCACACAGTAGGTCTCAAATAGTATAGGGACTAAACTAGTCAAAAATTAAAAGTTCAGGGACGCAGGGCGTCACAGTCTCCCCTCCTTTAGGAGATTTCATCCCCGAAATATAAGAGGAAGACTCCTCGAAGAGCTGCGGATACTTGGTCTTCATTTCACTCTCGAGTTCCCAAGTGAATTCGGCGCCACGCTTGCCTTCACATCGTACCTTAACTATGGAAATCTTACTGCGCCTTAATCGCTTGATACCTCGGTCCATGATTTCGACCGGTTTCTCCACAAAGTGTAAAGTTTCGTTTACTTGCAAGTCTTCGATGGTAACCTACAGTTCCTCATCGGCTAAACATTTCCTGAGATTAGATACGTGGAACACCGGATGTACATTGTTAAGTTCCTATGGCAAGTCGAGTCGGTACGCCACCTTACCAATCCTTTCGAGTATCATGAAAGGACCCACATAGCGAGGGGCGATCTTTCCCTTCTTACCAAAATGAACCACCCCTTTCCAGGGAGATACCTTGAGCAGTACTCGATTTCCAACATCAAATTCCAGAGGCTTACGCCTTTTATCAGAATAGCTTTTTTGTCTGCTCCTAGCCTTGATCAAGTTATCGCGGATCTGAAGAATTTTATCCGTCATCTCTTGAATGATCTCATGGCCAGTAAGTTGCTTGTCACCAATCTCATGCCAACTGAGAGGAGATCGTCACTTGCGATCATATAAAGCTTCGAAAGGAGCCATCTGAATACTGGAATGATAACTGTTGTTGTACGAGAACTCAATCAATGGTAAATGTACATCCCAATTACCACCAAAGTTGATGACACAAGAGCGGAGCATATCCTCTAGGGTTTATATAGTGCGTTCAGTCTGTCCATCCGTTTGAGGATGAAAGGCTATACTAACATTCAAAATGGAACCCATAGCGGATTGGAAAGTTTGCCAAAGACGTGAAGTGAATCGACCATCGCGGTCAGAGATAATGTCAATGGGTATACCATGATGACATATGATTTCATCGGTGTAGATTCGAGCGAGTTTCTCCACTTTGAAATCCTCACGAATCGGAAGAAAGTGGGCTGATTTGGTCAAACGATCAATGATAACCCATATACTATCATGACCAGGAGGGGTACGGGGTAGTTTAGTTATAAAGTCCATAACGATACGATGCCATTTCAAAACAGGGATTTCGGGTTGTTCAAGAAGACCCGAAGGATGTTGATGTTCAGCTTTCACCTTTGAACAAGTAAGGTACTTCGAAACTTAAGCAGCGATATCTTTCTTCATGCCAGGCCACCAATAAGTCATACGCAAGTCATGGTACATCTTATCAGCACCAGGATGAATAGAGTATCGATATTTGTGAGCCTCATTCATAATGAGCTCACGGAGGTTATCGCGATCTGGCACCCAGATGCGATTGAGGTAGTATTGAAGTCCATCGGACTTTGTTTCAAGTTGACCAATTGTTGCGCCTCGGATTTCCACTTCTAGACTTCCTTCGTTTACGGACGAGTATTGAGCTTCACGCATCCAAGTATGAAGGCTACAAGTGATATGAGAACAGAAAATGCTACTAACATGAGTCTTACGACTAAGAGCGTCGGCCACGACATTCGCCTTGCCAGGATGATAGTGAATCTCGCAATCGTAGTCGTTAAGCAATTCCACCCATCGTCGCTGACGCATATTCAGTTCCTTTTGATTAAAGATGTGTTGCGGGCTCTTATGGTCAGTGAAAACCACACACTTAGTACCATATAGGTAGTGTCGCCAGATTTTTAACGCAAAAACAACTGCGCCAAGTTCCAGGTCATGGGTAGTATAGTTTTTCTCATGTATTTTGAGTTGGCGAGAGGCATAAGCGATGTCGTTGTCCCGCTGCATGAGCACACAGCCCAAGCCACGGTTCGAGGCATCATAGTATACCACAAAATCATCATTCCCATCAAGGAGAGCGAGGACAAGAGCATTACAGAGAAGATTCTTAAGAGTCCGAAAAGATTCCTCTTGCTCGGGACCCCAAGCAAAAGGTTTCTCTTTCTGAGTCAAAGAAGTGAGAGGGACGGCGATCTTTGAAAAGTCTGAGATGAATCGACGGTAATAACCCGCCAATCCCAAGAAGGAACGAATTTCAGATACAGATTTGGGTGTACTCCAGTTCTTCACAACCTCGATTTTAGAAGGGTCAACATGAATTCCTTGTTTACTAACAACGTTCCCGAGAAATTGTACTTCATCGATCCAAAACTCACACTTAGAAAATTTAGCGTACAAGCGTTCACCACGTAATAGTTCTAACATAAGACGTAGATGGCGTTCATGATCAGCTCTAGTTCTAGAATAAATAAGTGTATCGTCAATAAAGACTATAACAAAACGGTCCAAATAAGGTTTACAAACGCGATTCATAAGATCCATGAACATGACGGGTGCGTTGGTCAAACCAAAAGGCATGACCACGAACTCGTAATGCCCATAACGAGTACAAAATGTGGTTTTGGGGACATCTTCTTCGAGAACACGGAGTTGCTGATAGCCAGATCGAAGGTCGATTTTAGAGAAACAACTTGCGCCTTGTAATTGGTCGAATAGATCATCGATGCGAGGAAGAGGGTAATGCTTCTTAACGGTGAGTTTATTAAGTTCACGGTAGTCAATACACATACAAAATGTACCATCTTTCTTCTTGACGAATAGCACAGGAGCACCCCACGGAGAGGTACTTGGACGTATAAAGCCTTTGTCGAGTAGTTCTTGCAGTTGACTGGATAGTTCTTGCATCTCAGTGGGTGCAAGTTGGTAAGGATCCTTGGCGATAGGAGTCGATCCAGGTATAAGATCAATACGAAAATCAACAGATCGAGGAGGTGGAAGACCAGGAAGATCTTCAGGAAAGACGTCAGGGAAATCACACACTACGGGAACATCGCTTATGCTCTTTCCCTTGCCCTTTTGTTCCACTATGTGGGCCAAGAAGGCAAAGTACGGCTTACGTAAGCATCTATTCGCCTGAGTGCATGACATCAGCTTCAGTCCTCTAGAAGGTCAGTCTCCATAAACGTGTAAAGTTTCACCGGACGGAAGAGGTAGACGAACGTACTTCTCGTGACATGCGATCTCAGCATGGTTCTTACGCAACCAATCCATGCCGATTATGATATCGAAACTACCCAATTGCATGGGTATGAGGTCAATACTAAAGACGTGGTCGTTAAGAGTCAAGGAACAACCACTGAGAATAGAATAAACTAGAATAGACTTACCATCGGCAATCTCAACCGAGAACGACTTAGTTAGTTTTGAGCATGCACAATTTAACAAAGATTCAAATTCTACGGAAATAGAGTTTCTATCAGCACCAGTATCAAATAGTATCGAAGCGTAAAGATTATTGACGAGAAACATACCATTAACGACGTCATTGCCGTTACGAGCCTGATTAGCATTAAGGTTGAACGCTCGTCCTCGAGCGGCTGGCTGTTGTTCCTGGTTCAGTTGAGGACACTTGTTACGGAGATGAGTAGTGTCTCCACACTTATAGCATGCACGAACATTGTTGACTGGTCTGGGGTTCTGTGGGGGAGCTGGTAGAGCTGCCTGAGCTGGCGGTGCTTGCTGGGCCAGATTGACTTGACGGCAGTAGGGGGTTATGTGACCATAGTAGTTACAGTTGGTACACAGACGGAAAGCAAAGGTTACAGGATGGTGATAGTTACAAGTCGCACACTTGGGATGCACTCCAGTGTACGGTTTCTTGTTGTTCTCCAGAGCAGGAGGATTAGCAGCAGCAGGCACAAAGGCATTGCCGTAGGGTTTGCATTTGCAGCAGGGACAATTGCATTGCAACCAGAACCTTGAGACTTTCGTTTCCTGTTCTTGTTGCCACGTGGCTGCTGAGTGATTTAATGTGCAGGTTTCGATGGAGCGGAGTTTCCAAACTGTTTATCACGTTCACGATTGTTGTTCAGACTTGCTGCAAGACGATAAACTTCTTCAATAGTCTCGAGCCGAGCTGCTTCAATCGAGTCTCGCATGGCAGGAGGTAATCCATTAATGTACTTGGTTATCATGCGATTTGGGGTAGAAACTAAGTGAGGCACGATTAAGCTGAGTTGTTTAAAACGGGTAGTGTAAGCCAAGTTGTCATCTCCAATCTGCTTGAGGTGCCAGAACTCTTCCTCAAGCTTTAGTTGTTCATGGGGAGGGCAGAATTCGAGCATCATCAATTCTCGCACCTCAGGCCATGGAAGAGCATAAGCTTCCTCATTGGAGCGGGTATTTCTCTCGATTGTTCACCACTCTAGAGCTCTGCCTTGAAACATGTCAGTTGCACTCCTAGTCTTTAAGTGTTCTGGGCACTCACTGTTGATGAAAGTAACCTCAATGTTGTCGAACCATTCCAGCATAGCAGTCACCCCATCGCTGCCCGTGAAAGGCTTAGGGTTGCAAGAGACAAATTGTTTGTAGTTGAACTTCGTAGGCTTTACTTTCTCTATTTTAGAGTCAACAGAGGAGGGTGGAGTGTTTGATCCATGGATCTTAGTGACGATCTTAGGCACGATGCTAGTGATCTGATCGGCCGTGAAAGACATCATCTTCTTCTGAGAGTTGGCCCTGGATCTCTTGAGAGAATCAGAGAGTTTACGGGAAGACAGCTAAAGATCCAAGAAAAGGATCGTATAATTCTGGATCATAAAGTCTCATAGTATATAGTTTCACACACGATAGTATAAGGACTCAAGTTTCAAGTGTCACAAAATGTTCAACAAGTTTCACAAAGATTCAACATTCTCATCACAAGTCCGCAAACCCACGACTTTCGCATGGCACGTGGTACGAAAGTTCGGTAACATGTCAGAAACACTTATATATAGGAGGTACCAGCGGCGTATCCACCATGTTTAGGGCATGTAACGTCTGTCCCGTCGTCGGTGTCATGTTACATGTCGCGTTTTGGCAACCATAACAGTACACTTCGTCATTCTCATGTGCTTCCACCAGTTACATACACATAGATCAAGCAATAGTTTCACATAGCTCAACGTTCAACATTCTCCTCACCGGTTCGCAAAACACTAAATTTCGCATGGCACGTGGTATGAAAGTTGGTAACATGTTGGAAACACTTATATATAGGAAGTACCAGTGGCGTATCCACCATGTTTCGTCCATGCTACTTATCTCTCGTCATTCGGTGCCATGTTACGTATAGTGTTTTGCTACCCATAATAGCACATTCCACATAGATCAAACAAGTAGTTTCACATAGCATCGCGTTCAATCATGTTTCCCATAGTCTAACCAAGAATCCACGTAGTTTATCACAACGAATAAGGCCTCATAAATTTAGTTCGATCCTGAGAGATTATGATTTTTGTTTTAGATTGCGGAGATACGTGCGATTTGTGTAAAAGTCTCGAAACGAACAAAGAATCAAGTTTAAAACCACAAGTAAAATCGAGATAATCATAAAAGATTGGATCATGAAATATAGGATTGTTCCGAGTAGAGGAACGTTGACTAACCAAAGTAAATCGAACCCCTCTCGAATTGAGGCAACGTGTCTTGACTTACTTAGACAAACACGTCATCGATGTTAGGCCTACGATATTTGTCCTTTTGGTCATTTTGCGTCCCTAATTGATTGGGAATTTCGAGACTTTGGCGAGACAGAAAAAGATCAAAGAGTGGAACTAGTTATCAAGATGTGAGTTTCACCTCTAAATTGACAACTTCGTACCCTAAATGTGTTGGTACTTATCAAAAGATAATACCCACTAGAATATGATATGGAAACTTCCTTCAAGGTTCGGATGTCACTCCTGTCTTGAAGGTAAATCTCGTGCAAAATACAAACACTACTCAACAGTGTTTTCAAAGTGTTCAAGTGTACATTATGTTAGCCTTAGAAAAGGCATGTAAGTTTAACAGGATGTGTGTTGCTAGGAAGCAAGTACGGTAGAATGCATATGTCTTAAACAACAGATAGGAGTCAAGATTCCTAGAACTATAGACTAGGGATAGCATTCCTACTTTCCCTAATTCCCTGTAGTTATGGCTCTGATACCAATCTGTCACACCCCAACCAATGGCAGAAACATCGGGGCGCGGCACTAAGTGTTCAGATTGCTCATGAGTTTCCATAACACTACAATTTTAATAGTAATTAGTCGATTTCATGCAAAAATTTGTCTAAACGTCAAACACCAACCACGATCATGAAGTATCAAATACAAATCATCAAACATTGTTTAAAAGTTTCTAAATTTACTAAGATGTGTTTCTAAGCAGCATCCTAGCATGTTTCTTGAATCCTCAGCTACTATCAACCTGCAACATGTATGAAAATAATATCAACAAAAATGTTGGCGAGTATACAAGTTTGAGTACATAGTAGTATAATAGTTTAAAATGTTCCAAAAACTTATATCCAGCGATAAACACATATAATAAGTTTCACCATGCCATTAAACACAGTCCAAGTGATAGCCCAAGTTTCCAATGCGTTAATCGCTTTCCTAAGACTCAAGGAAAGAAAAAATTCTCCTCCTAACAATACTCCAAAGACTAACGGGGAGGTGCATTACCTCTATAGCGCTACCATTGTTAAGGCAGAACTACACACAAGGATTAAACGTTCACATAGCATAAAAGTCTCAACTCTCAAGTTTCCAAGTATCAAGTTTCATGTTTGCAGCGGATAGAGTAAGTTTCAAATAGTTTCAAGTGTCAAGTGTCAAGTGTTAAGTGTCAAGTTTATAGAATACATGTTGTATCCCAAAAGTTTTTAAAACAAAAAGGGATCGAGTATACTCACAGTGGGTGCTAAGTATAGACACCGACTATTACATTGAAGGGAGCGCTGGAGTTAGCCTAATTATAGTTTAACAGTATGAGCGTTGGACAGAAGATTGAATCGTGCAAAGTGTCGGACAGGTTCCCTTATCGGATGGCCATCCGGACGGATGGTCATCCGGTCGGATGACCTGTTGGATTAGATGGACCCCCATCCGATCGGATGGTCATCCGGACGGATGACCATCCGATCGAAGGGTCATTCGGTCAGTAGATGTGTTTCGCAAATTGTTTCAAACTTTTGAAGTTTCGTTGTAGTATAAGCTCAAGACGTTCGATCGGGTGGTCATCCGGTCGGATGACTGTTTGATCGGATGACTGTTTGAGTGAAAGTTTCAAGGTTCATATTAGAATAGTTTAAGTATTAAAGGCTACAGGGAACAGGTCATCCGGTCGGATGACCGTTCGATCGGAGGATCATCCGATCGGATGGTCATTCGGCTGTGGTAATTCTGCTCCCTTGAATCATTCGTAAAATTTCTAAGTTCCGAGTTTCACGGAGACGACGCGGTAACGTATCGAGACAACAGAAACTCACCAAGGTTCAGCTTGTCTTGATCGGATTGGAATCACCCCGTTCGATCGGACGGCTGTTCTTGACGGATTTTCATGTCTGGCCCGTTATTTAGTCATCTCTTCGGTGATAATATGTTCTCAAGCCGATTCTAGACTAAAGAACAAGTCTACAGCCTGTTTGTATCCTGATTTCATCGTGTTTGAGTA
>JARYGA010026241.1:0-18232 GCA_030545235.1 Helianthus tuberosus
TGAGCAATTAACGGAAACGCGTAAACGAATGGGTCAATCAATGAACCAACCACAGAGGGTTGTGCTAACATGTAGCCTGGTCCTAAAGAAGCTCTAAGACATTTTCAAATCATACTAAAGCGGGTCAGAACTGAAAGTCAAAGTGAAAGTCAAACTATGTGACTTTCGGTTCCGAACCGGGTCTAAATAGGAAATTGTCGGGTTGAACATGTTTAGACATGTTCTTACACTTATTACTAAGTTATAACAATGATCCAACAGGTTGTATATGATCTACAATGTTAATTATGCATAAATGGCATTTTAGACTTCCTGTTGACTTTTTAAATATAAGTTTGACCCGACTTTTGACCTAGATAGAGTGGTGATCAGGGGGAACCCTCTTAAGGGTCTATTACCCACATTAATACCAACTTATAACTACTTTTGATTCGACTAATCACTGGACCATTTGTGATTAATCGTAAAGTCAATCGTTAATTACGACGGTTTGACTTTTAAGCTAAAACTCAATTAGGAAGGGTTAGGCAAACTTACAAGGGTCCTATGAACGACCAGGGATCACTTGGGAGAGGTCTTGTGCTCCAGAGATGCTCCAAAAATGTAGATGAAGGTGTATGATCATGTTTGCACTTCATGGCCTTTTATAGTGGGTTTAATCACCACAATTGATTGACAACAAGGTCTAGCACATGCCACAACTGATATACACTTGTCCTAGTGCTTAGGGGGTGCCTAGGGGTCGTCCACATGTGAGAAAAACCGGCTAGATGGGTTAAATTCGCGCATAACAGGCTGCAGCAAGTTTTTCTGGTTCTGGGCGCCTCACGCGGCCCGCCTCAGGTTTTGGTAATGTTCACGCGGGCCGCCTGGGCCTAAGATTCAGAATTTTTCATTTTTAATGTTTTGCAACTTGTCCTTTGGCTTCACGAAGGGGCAACCAAGGTTATATCTTGCATTTTGACCCCCTTATATTTATCCACAAGGGCTTTGGGACTTATACCCACTTTGCCAAGTTCCCGGACACTTCCGGTTAACCCGAAAAGTCTTAACTTTCGATGTTTGCACTTTAACCCCTCGCACACGAGTTTGATCATAACTTTCTCATACGATAACGAAACTTTATGAAATTTATATCGTGCATTCTAGTGAGCATAATTTACATTTACAAAGCTTCAGGTTTGCCAAAAGGTCACTCAGAGGTATATCTTTAAACATGTTGACACATTTAACCCCTGTAGTTTGTAATCTCTCACTTTTTGCTTCGTATGATCCATGATTTATTCGTTTGATGTTATAAACATCGTGTAGGGTTATTATGAAGTATATTTATTCACTGTTGACATTTAGAGCCCGTATAATCATGTACTTTCCATGTTTGTCAACTTTAGTCCTTTTATAACATTCTTTCACACGTTCAAACTTTATGACACGTGTCAACACATTATAGGACGTGAATTTTTGAGGTGTTACATCCTCACCCCCTTAAAATAAATCTCGACCCGAGATTTACTGAAATAAGTAAGGGTACTTTTCTTTCATCGTGGATTCAACCTCTCACGTGAATTCGGGGCCTCTACGGGCATCCCATTTGACCTTTACAATAGGTACGTGCTTCCTTCGAAGCTTCTTCACCTGTCGATCTTCAATCGACAAAGGTTTTTCAACAAATTTTAAGCTCTCGTCTATATCTGTATGGGGTATTACCAGTGATTTGTCAGCGAAACACTTCTTCAGATTGCAGATGTGGAACACATTGTGAATTCCACTGAGCTCTTCCGGTAAGTTTAACTTATAGGCAACTGACCCGATACATTCGATAACCTCGAAAGGTCCTATGTATCTCGGGCTTAGCTTGCCTTTCTTACCAAACCGCATCACTCCCTTCCAGGGTGATACTTTAAGCAATACTTTATCACCTACTTCGAAGTGAAAAGCTTTACGCTTCGGATCTGCGTAGCTCTTCTGCCTATCCCGGGCAGCTTTGAGACGGTCACGAATCTGGACAATCTTGTCCGTTGCTTCGAACACGATCTCTGGTCCTGATAACTAGACATCTCCAACTTCCGCCCAACAAACGGGCGATCTACACTTTCTACCGTATAATGCCTCGAAAGGCGCAACCTTAATGCTGGTGTGGTAGCTATTGTTGTAGGAGAATTCGATTAATGGTCGGTTCTTATCCCAACTACCTCCCAAATCGATCGCACATGCACGCAGCATGTCTTCCAACGTTTGAATAGTACGCTCACTCTGACCGTCAGTCTGAGGATGGTAAGTCGTACTAAAATTTAAACGTGTGCCCAAAGATTGTTGGAAACTCTTCCAAAAATGTGACGTGTATCTAGTATCTCTATCAAAGATAATAGCCACAGGTATGCCATGTAAGGCTACAATCTTATCAACGTATAACTGAGCTAACATGTCGGAGCTATAAGTCTCCTTGATGGGTAAGAAATGTGCTGACTTAGTCAGTCTATCACTATAACCCATATTGTACCATTTCCTTTCCTGGTCTTGGGTAACTTGGTAATAAAATCCATAGTTACCATTTCCCACTTCCACGTAGGAAGTTCAAGCTGTTGTAGCAAACCTGACGGTTTCTGATGCTCAACTTTGACTTGCGCACAAGTCAAGCATTTAGCTACATAGGTGGCTACAGACTTCTTCAAGTCTATCCACCAATAATTTGCCCTTAGATTCTGGTAATTGAACTTACCAATCTATTGCCCTTACAATAGATGTTTATCATCCTACTTTTACAGGGTCTCCAAGGGAGTAGCCTTGATGCTTACATATCAACTATCATAGACAAGCTTATCTTAAGGTGAGATGGTTATTCCAACCACTACCTAACAAATTTTAAGGATTAGTTGATCCTTGAAGTTAGTTGAACAAATCGACGATTTAGAACAGCTGATGGCAATTTCTTAATTGTTGCCCAATTAGGGTTGCGGTAACTAATGCATAAGCAAAATGAACCGTCTTTCTTATTTAACGATATCACACTTTCGGACTATCGAGTTAGGCTATATGAACCCTCTATTTTAAAACTTAGTAAATCAGGGTTTCGATTCTTCCAATGATGGTACTAGCCGTCTTGGAGATTTCATAGTAATACAGCCTTAAATGGGATATGAAACTCAACTCTACCTGCCCCCCAGGGGTAAACAGGGTGATCTTAGGAGAAGATAATCAAGATGTAAGGAGGTTACAGAGATTTTCCATATCTCAGGCTCTAGTTCATCCACCATTGCTTGTGTCAAATAAGTGACACATTTATGTTACGAGTCCTCATATTCCGTTACCAGAGAATATTTATTTGGATAACTCTATTATGGATATCTTCTTTGAATACTACTAGTCGACTTTAGTACGATATGATCATTGGGATATCTTAGGGGTTCCATGTATTAAACCTCCATACTGATCAGGCATGGAAATAATCTATGGGACACCCTATGATACGCCAATTCCTCATATGGCACTTTTATCAAACATAGTTTGGCATTCGCAGGCGACAGAAAACAATGAGAAAATAATTAAAATAACATATGTTGTCGTACTCTATGCAAAGAAAGAGTACTCTTAGATTTTTCGGAAGGATTCCTTGCCGATACTAGAAGAATCGGTTACTATGGTTTCCTTGGTAAGTTATACCTTGTGAATAATATAGAAGTTTGCTAAGCTTATGGTTTATGAAGATTTATTATTGCCTGTATTAAAAACAGGACACTTAGCAGATATTATCATTGGTAAATGATAAGGAATGTATTTGATGACATCGTGAACTGCCTCTTGGCATTCATCAGGTGAGTTCAGGCATTTCTTCCTTTAGCCTTTCCAGGCTTAGCTATAAAATCTTGGATTCTAATACTTAGTCACCATAATGAGGATAAGTAGGTGACTTATAGAAGAAATAAGGAAGTTATTGTACATGTGCTTATATTTAACCAAACATGGAAATTTCACAAACTAGGCACCTAGCTCGGTTGGCTAGGCGCGCGAAAGGGTGCGGCCTAGACCCAGGTTCGATTCCGGGGACGGCCAATTCCACCATTTTTTGTTGCTTTTTATTAAGCCTGTTCTTGCTCTTTTTTCTTAGATTTCTGGGAGTTATCTTCCTCCTTTGGTTCATCCTTCGTGTACGAAGTGTGAACAAAACTCTTCTCATGAGCAATTGAACATGGTTTTGAATGAAATTTAGAGCGAGGAGCATTCGGCTCTTCGGATCGTTTCATGATCTTTCTATGGTCCTTCCAACTGCTACGTCAACCACAGCCTGGAGATTAATTCCATTAATATTGAGGTTTACGTTTGTAGTTTTATTAACTTTCGTCGCATTAATAGTATTGCGACTGTCGTCGACCTCATCCGAGTTTTCCATACTCGAAACTTGGTACCAATCACCAAGATTTAACAATTATTAGTCACCATCCTGATGACCTGACTTAGATTAGCCACGGAATTCATAAACCGTATGGGCTATTCTGTTCTATACATTCTTAATGAATGCTATTTGAATGTATATCTATTACATTTAGCTTAGGTCACAAAAGGACTATCAATGGCATTTAAGGTTTGGAGCGAGTCCAATACCTGTTTGACAGGGGACCATAATGTCACAACTGTCTTTGTCACAAGGACGATTATAAATAGTTCAAAGGCAAGTCTTACAAGACTTTTATTATATATATTCATATATGACATAGAAGCCTGTCACGATGGACGTAGAAAGATATGGCATAAAGCCCAGTCATGAAGGACGTAAGTAATCATATGGCGCGAAGGCCTTGTCGAAAAGGTCATTTAGATATGGCACAAACGGCCTTGTCATAAGGACATTTATCAAATTTGGCACAAAGGCACGTCACCAAGAATGTTAACATTTAATATGTTGGCTTGTCACGAATGACAAATTATAGCACATAGGCTTGTCATGGATGACTTTAAAACATAACTCGATGGTCTACCACCAAGGTCCTTAATTTATTAGCCGCAATCTTATTATATTAGGGCTTCAAGGTTTGAACGTGGTTCTTCACCTTTAGACAGGGAGTCATAGATTACTACTGTCATCGTCTTGACAGACGATTCATTTGGCAGAAAAATAAGCCAATCAACATCACTAACGGATGTTTATATATAACCATCGTACCTAATGATATTAGTCATGATCACATCGATCATATTGACTATTAGGTTTGGGTATAATCACACCATTTTGAACAGGGGATCATAAAGATCACTACTATCTTTGTCTTACCGACATTAGAATAAAGTATAGCCCGTAGGCATTTCATCACGAGGGATGTTAATATTTTGATCATCATGCCGATGATACTAGTCAAGATCGCAATGATAGTATAGACTATGGGTTTTGAGTATAGCTCACCCCCTTGGGCAAAGAATCACAAAATATTACAATTGCCTTGTCTCAATTGGATAATATAATATAGCCCTCAGGTAAAACATCATTAAGGATGTTAAAATTTTTAATCATCGTATTGATGATTTTCGTCATGATGGCATTGATCATATAGACTATTAGGCTTGAGCATAGCTCACTACCTTGGACAGGGAATCATAAAGATCACTATGTCAATGTCTCTAATGGACCATATATTATAGCCCGTGGACAAAACACCACTAAAGGATGTTTAATAATACTATCATCGCTTTAGATGATATTAGTCATGATCGCATTGATCATATAGACTATTATGTTTGGACATAGTCCAATATTTTAGACAGGAGGTCAAAGACCATCACTGCCGTTGTCTTATCGGACAACAGGTTTAGCCCGTAGGCACTTTATCATTAACGGATGTTTATAACATGATCGTGTTATGGGATGATATAAGCCGTGATTTCTAAATCACCAGGCTAGATAAGGGAATTGGAAGAATCCAATATAAGGATGATTGTTGTGATTTTCTCGGATCACATTTCTCAAGAGTGCTAACACGTTCTTAAGTGTTAACAAGGATCTGAATCCCTTGAGTAGGTTTCACCATCTTGGCCGCGTAGGCTAGGTTTCACCTTTAAGATTCTTTTTAAAATGCATACTGATAGGGAAGGAAGGATATTTATTTCATTCGGGATTTTTATCATAAATCCTAATTCATAAGTTAATAATAGCACAAATGGCCTAGTCGCGTAGACAAGTTAAATTTATAAGCCATGATTTCAGAGAATCGTGGTATTAAGGTTTGAATCAAAGTTCATTACCTTTTCCTGACAGGGAGCTATAGGCTACCACTATCTTTAGTCTCAGAGGACATCAACTATAGCCCCATAGGCACTTCCCTTCGAAGGGACGTTTATTACGGAATTGCCCCTTAGGGAAATTCATTAACCATGGTAAGCAGAGACCATATTTGGTTAATTTATTAATCATATAGATTTAGGATTTCTATTATAATTTATCCTAATTATAAAACATTAACAGTTTTATTAGTGGCACCCAATGGCCTGGTCACATGGACAATTATAAATTATAAGCTTATGATTTCAGAGAATCAAAGCATGAAAGTATATTGGCACAACAGGCCTAGTCGCAAGGACACTTATAAATTGTAAGCTATGATTTCAGAGAATCAAAGCATGAAGGTATACTGGCACAAATGGCCTGGTCACAAAGGACATTTATAAATTTTAAGCTATGATTTCAGAGAATCAAAGCATTTGAGGTTTGAACCTAGTTCATTACCTTTATCTGACAGGGAGTCATAGCTACCACTGTATTTTGGCTCATGTAGAAATGAGCAAGGCCCGTAGGCACTATATTACCACGTATGGTTAAAATATGATCATCTTAATTGATGATGTAAACCCAGGATTCAAGGATCATTAAACTGGGTTAGGAATCTTTTGAAGAATCCTTAATAACATGTGTGATTTCCAACGAATCACATCTGTCAGGAGTGTTAACATGTTTTCAGATGTTAACTGAGATTCGAATCTTTTAAACAGGTCTTACCATCTTGGCCAGGTCTTTATAATGACACTCGGCTAGGTTTCACTCTTAAGATTCTTTATTAATGGTTTGAATCTTTTTAACAGGTCTTACCATCTTGGCCCGGTTTTATAATTGACCCGAAGGCTAGGTTTCACACTTAAGATTCTTAATTTATAATTAACGCATAACAATTTTAAATTGAAATGTTAATAAGGATCTGAATCTAAATTGAGGAACTGCCATCTTGGCCGGTCTTAATATGACCTGAAGCTAGGTCTTATCCTTTTTAGATTTTTGTCATTTTATTATAATGGTAGATCTTGTAAAAGGAAATGTTATTTTCCATTTATTTAATATTCTTGTTTAGAACGAAAGTTTAAACTTAATTATTCCACTATATAAAAATAAAAGTATAAAGTTGCCTTAAGCGGGACTTGAAAGGAACAGTGTTGTCCTCGAAGGGACTAAAAAGATAAATATGTCCTTATAAGGACTATTGAGGAAACGATTTTCAGCAAAGGAGTTTCTTCTTCATTCAATTCCTGAATGCTCTCTCCTTGGTTGCACGTCTCATCTTGGTCGCTGTACGAAGCTCAGCATTTCAAGGCTCCGGGTGTGGAGAGTCCCTAGTTCAGCTTCCTCGCTTGGCGACGTATCCAATAATAATAAAAATTGGAAGCAAAAATTTCCATATTAGGATTTAGATTATTCCTATGTTAAGTCTAGACTCAGAAGTTTAGAATTGTGCAATTGTGTAACTGAGATTAAACACAAAAAGGCTAGTGTTTAATTCACTCAGTGTTGGCTCTGATACCAACCTGTCACACCCCGGATTTCCACGTGTCACCGGTGGGCCCAGTGGGGGAGTATCGTGACGTGGTTGGCAACATAATAGTCAAACAACACAATAATTAATAATGCACAGCGGAAGCAATTGAAAATATAATACAACCGAATTTATTATTGTAATATCAAATGTCACAATATTCGGAAGTTTATCCACAGAAGGATCGAACATAAAATGGAAACAATAGTTCAACAGACTTTAGGCATCTTAAGCTTGCGAGACTTCTATTGATGCTAAGGAGAATATATCCAGCCGATTTCGTATAGTACCTGCATTTAGCCTTTTTGGAAAATACGTCAGTTTACACTGGTAAATACAATCAACTGACTCATTTTGGAAAATGATTAAAAATTGGTTTGGATGCACATGGCATAAACATTTTATAATTTGATTAAAATACACAGAGGCAAGTTTAATCTTTTTATTAACTTGGGAGAATTATTTAATATTATAATCTTGTGAACGAATTACATGTTACTTGTGCGTTCAGTAGCCCGGATCTTGTCCGGGTTAAAGATCAATAGACACACCACATCAAAGAGTTATACACTGACAGGTGTACGCCTACACCCCGTGCTCAGGTCGTGGCCATCTCGTAAGATGATGCCAAGGATATCCGGGACATGGTCATTAACCCCCCAAAGGCTTTAAGTAATCAAGACTGTTTAAACGAGCCGATCAAATTAGTCAACTACCCACTTAACTGTGGAGATTTGATGCTCGATCAAGCGGTATGCTATATACCGTAACCCAAGCCCGTATAGGGAAAATAAGTTAAAAGTATTTACCTGAGTAATGTATAAATCACAATAAGCAAAATGCACGTAGCTTTTACTGGTCCTCCTAATCTGGAACGAAGGTTTTATAATAACCTATTAGAATTTTAACGGGTCTTTTATTAAGCTTAAGCTTAGACCGGCTAGTTTCAAGATACGGTTCGTACGCACGATTAAGCGAAGACCGGATAGAATGTGATTCAGACCCGACAAGTTTGAAGACTTGTTTAATATGGGTTTATTATTCACATTCTGGATTTTGAGATAAAAACCGTTAAGGTTTGACCCGTTTCGGCTAATTTATGTAAACTTGTTACATAAACCGAACCGTACGCGTAATAAGCGTGACGGGTATTCATGAGAGCTATATACAGGTTTCCTAAGTTAATTATGCCTCAAATATGTTGTGACATCAGTAAGATGTCTTTCATTATGCCCGAAACGTGTTTAAACACAAACTAGGCCCCCGTAGGGTAGTTTGGTCATTTTAAAGGTTGTAAAAGGGTTTAAGTGTTTAACTGAGTTACAGGTCTGATGTACTCAGTAAACATACTCAAATTAATGAGTTATAACAGTAAGATAAAGCATATATGTGAAATTTATCATTTTTAACCAAACTATGCCCCGTAGGGGTATTTTGGTAATTTCACATAAGCCGAAAAAAGCTCAAAACTGAAGTCTGAGTTTATCAACCTTTGCTTACTGTTAAAATATTATAATTTGCCTCTAATATCAGTAGGTATCAACCCGGGTATGTTCAAAATAATTTTAATACATACTATGCGTTAAAAACGCTTAATAAGGCGATTAAGGCCATTTCCGGGTTAGATACTTAAATCTGATATTTTTATATTTCCAGAAGGCTTAAAATAATTTATTTATCATATGTGATCAGTAGCAAAAGGTTGTTTAGATATGTAAAACTCATTTTATGGCCCGTAAGGGCAAAACCGACATTTACCGAATTAAGCCTACGACTATGAGTTATGCTCAGCCTAAAATTAATTAAAAATCTTTAAAAATCCCAAAATAATATATTACATCAGTGGGTAAAATATTTGATATCAAAAAGTATGTTTAAGTAGGCTATACGCTAATTGCGCCATTTTATTAACATAAAGCATTCATTTAGCGATAATGAGCATAACTCTTAATCTACAATTCAAACTGATGTTAAACTTTGCATACAAGTTTATATATCAGTAATTAAAGTTTCTACTCTTTTACATTTCCAAAAATCACGTTTTAAGATAATAAGGGCATAATGGTCAACATATGAGCAATTAACGGAAACGCGTAAATGAATGGGTCAATCAATGAACCAACCACAGAGGGTTGTGCTAACATGTAGCCTGGTCCTAAAGAAGCTCTAAGACATCTTCAAATCATACTAAAGCGAGTCAGAACTGAAAGTCAAAGTGAAAGTCAAACTATGTGACTTTCGGTTCCGAACCGGGTCTAAACAGGAAATTGTCGGGTTGAACATGTTTAGACATGTTCTTACACTTATTACTAAGTTATAACAATGATTCAACAGGTTGTATATGATCTACAATGTTAATTATGCATAAATGGCATTTTAGACTTCCTGTTGACTTTTTAAATATAAGTTTGACCCGACTTTTGACATAGATAGAGTGGTAATCAGGGGGAACCCTCTTAAGGGTCTATTACCCACATTAATACCAACTTATAACTACTTTTGATTCGACTAATCACTGGACCATTTGTGATTAATCATAAAGTCAATCGTTAATTACGACGGTTTGACTTTTAAGCTAAAACTAAGCTAAAACTCAATTAGGAAGGGTTAGGCAAACTTACATGGGTCCTATGAACGACCAGGGATCACTTGGGAGAGGTCTTGTGCTCCAGAGATGCTCCAAAAATGCAGATGAAGGTGTATGATCATGTTTGCACTTCATGGCCTTTTATAGTGGGTTTAATCACCACAATTGATTGACAACAAGGTCTAGCACATGCCACAACTGATATACACTTGTCCTAGTGCTTAGGGGGTGCCTAGGGGTCGTCCACATGTGAGAAAAACCGGCTAGATGGGTTAAATTCGCGCATAACAGGCTGCAGCAAGTTTTTCTGGTTCTGGGCGCCTCACGCGGCCCGCCTCAGGTTTTGGTAATGTTCACGCGGGCCGCCTGGGCCTAAGATTCATAATTTTTCATTTTTAATGTTTTGCAACTTGTCCTTTGGCTTCACGAAGGGGCAACCAAGGTTATATCTTGCATTTTGACCCCCTTATATTTATCCACAAGGGCTTTGGGACTTATACCCACTTTGCCAAGTCCCCGGACACTTCCGGTTAACCCGAAAAGTCTTAACTTTCGATGTTTGCACTTTAACCCCTCGCACACGAATTTGATCATAACTTTCTCATATGATAACGAAACTTTATGAAATTTATATCGTGCATTCTAGTGAGCATAATTTACATTTACAAAGCTTCGGGTTTGCCAAAAGGTCACTTAGAGGTATATCTTTAAACATGTTGACTCATTTAACCCCTGTAGTTTGTAATCTCTCACGTTTTGCTTCGTATGATCCATGATTTATTTGTTTGATGTTATAAACATCGTGTAGGGTTATTATGAAGTATATTTATTCACTGTTGACATTTAGAGCCCGTATAATCACGTACTTTCCATGTTTGTCAACTTTAGTCCTTTTATAACATTCTTTCACACGTTCAAACTTTATGACACGTGTCAACACATTATAGGACGTGAATTTTCGAGGTGTTACAGGACACCTTAGTACTAAAGCAATATGCGCAAATAAAGAAATCCTTGGAAGAAAGCCGCACCAAGCGAATGAACAGCCACCTTCAGATTCCTATGTTTTGCAACCTACTTCTTAAAGTTTCCATCCATGCTCTTAACCTATTGGAAAACAAGCTAACACGGAAAATAGGCACGTTGCGGTCATTCGGATCAACATGTGGCTGCCAGCTGTACTAGGGTGCCGGGTTGTTATGTGCCTGTCGCCTGGAGAGATTGCAGAATACAGGTACTTATAGACTTATAAAAAATGTTTTGTTGTCTTAATTTAATATGATTGTCTAATGCTTTTTTTTTTGCAGACTGCGTCATTCAGCTCGAATATATAGACATTTTCTGGAGAAAACTTGACCTGAACCCATCAAATTTTGATGAGGAAGATGTTGATGTAGACAAACAATTAGAATATGTGAAACAAAAATTGTCTACCCAACCCCCGTAAGTGAGGAAAAACGTCTTATCGAAGATCATGGCGGTGGTAAACCCATATATGAGCGACCAAAAACCGCCTGTCGTACAAGAAAACACTCGCGGGCGGCCAACTTCCAAGGTCCAACAACAAAGAAAAGAGCAAGCTGCTAGAGACAGCTCAGTTGGGTCTCCCAGACAACAAAGTAGGTGTGACCCTCCTCGAAATAGCTCTTATGTACCATCGCAAGATTCCCTAATACCGTCTACGTCTGCAATGTCTCTAAAGTCTCAAAGGTCGTTAAATCGACGCGGTCGTTCAACATCTTCACGTGAAGAAGAGCCTGGCAAGGGCAATGCCTTTCCGTTAATCAGTGATGAGGGAATGCTTGAATATGCGCACAGATACAAAAAAAAATTCCAAAAGTGTTCCACCGCTACATTTCAAGAATAAAAGATGTCACGCCGGATGGACATTGTGGGTTTCGGGCGGCGGCTGTGGGTTTAGGGTTTGAACAAGATTACTTTGGGTATATTCGAAACCAACTACTTGAAGAGCTGACGGGTCCGAACAAAGAAATGTGGAAGTACATCTTCGATAGTAAAGTACCAGGGGACTACGACCAACAAGTACAGAGAATAGATTTTACCGGGGTTGGAATGGCACCCAGGGAACATTGGATGGAGATGCCTCAAGCAACACTCCTTCTTGCCAATAGGTTTGGTGTGATTGTTCACATATTAGACATCCAAGGTTGTTCTACTGTATTTCCCGTATATGATCCAGAGTACGCACGTGACCCCCATCAGTTCGTTTCCTTGTTATTTGTTAATCGTTGTCATTTCATCCACGTCAGACTTGAAGGCGACTATCCAATGCCGCCACCGAACCTTACGTGGAGTAGACGCGCACGCCAAGAAGCTTTATGTTGGACGAAAAACTACACGGAACGGATAGCGTGGTATGATATGCTAAGGAAGCCTAACATTGACCCGACATTGCTTGTAATTGATTGATTTGTAATTTTAAAGAATAATTTATTTGTATAATGTATTCCATTTGTTTATTGGCATATCAATGCATTATATTGATTAATTTGTAATACGAAAATACGGTAAAATATTCGAAAATACGGTAAAATACGTCAAAATACAATTAAATACGCTAAAATATGCTAAAATACACCGAAATACGCTAAAATGCGCTAAAATACCTTAAAATGCCCTAAGATACATGAAAATATGTTAAAATAACTTAAAATACGATATAATGCTCTAAAGGACGCTAAAATGTTCGAAAATACGGTAAAATACGTCAAAATACAATTAAATACGCTAAAATATGCTAAAATAGGCCGAAATACGCTAAAATACCTTAAAATGCCCTAAGATACATCAAAATGTGTTAAAATACCTTAAAATACGATATAATGCTCTAAAGTACGCTAAAATGTTTAAAAATACGGTAAAATACGTCAAAATACAATTAAATACGCTAAAATATGCTAAAACCGTTGAAATACACTAAAATGCGCTAAAATACCTTAAAATACCTTAAAATACCATAAGATACATGGAAATATGTTAAAATACCTTAAAATATGATATAATGCTCTAAAGTACGCTAAAATGTTCGAAAATACGGTAAAATACGTCAAAATTCAATTAAATACGCTAAAATATGTCGAAATACGCTAAAATGCGCTAAAATACCTTAAAATGCCCTAAGATACATGAAAATGTGTTAAAATACCTTAAAATACGATATAATGCTCTAAAGTACGCTAAAATGTTCGAAAATACGGTAAAATACAATTAAATACGCTAAAATATGCTAAAATACGCCGAAATACGCTAAAATACCTTAAAATACCATAAGATACATGAAAATATGTTAAAATACCTTAAAATATGATATAATGCTCTAAAGTACGCTAAAATGTTCGAAAATACGGTAAAATACGTCAAAATACAATTAAATACGCTAAAATATGCTAAAATACGCCGAAATACGCTAAAATGCGCTAAAATACCTTAAAATGCCCTAAGATACATGAAAATGTGTTAAAATACCTTAAAATATGATATAATGCTCTAAAGTATGCTAAAATGTTCAAAAATACGGTAAAATACGTCAAAATACAATTAAATACGCTAAAATATGCTAAAATACGCCGAAATACGCTAAAATGCGCTAAAATACCTTAAAATACCATAAGATACATGAAAATATGTTAAAATACCTTAAAATACGATATAATGCTCTAAAGTACGCTAAAATGTTCGAAAATAAGGTAAAATACGTCAAAATACAATTAAATACGCTAAAATATGCTAAAATACGCCAAAATACGCTAAAATGTGCTAAAATACCTTAAAATGCCCTAAGATACATGTAAATATGTTAAAATACCTTAAAATACGATATAATGATCTAAAGTACGCTAAAATGTTTAAAAATACGGTAAAATACGTCAAAGTACAATTAAATACGCTAAAATACGCAAAAATACGCTAAAATGCGCTAAAATACCATAAAATACCCTAAGATACATGAAAATATGTTAAAATACCTTAAAGTATTCTATAATGCTCTAAAATACGCAAAAATACGCGACTAATGATATTTCCACGAGCGTTTACATATAACACGGCAATATGGAGTACAAGTGGACTTCAAACAAAACAGCACGTAATCGTCAAATACGATATTCGCACGCAACCGAACGTCACCGAAACAACGTATGTTGAAGTCATACGTCATAAAACGACAAAATATGCGAAAGTTCTTCAAAAAACGACTCTTGTACGCGTCAAACCGAGGAAAACACGAAAAACCAAATTTTCAAAATATGGCATATACGATCGTATAGGCCAAAGTTGTATCTTATTACACTTAAACACGCATGGTATAGATCTATACTATGCATATTATCCCCTGGATTTATTTAAAAACAGGGGTATATTGGTAATTTACTACCCATCGTATAGATCTATACGATTCGTATAGAATGAGAAAACGATATAACCCCTTAAAACACAGGGGGTTGATACGATCCAAAAACAAACAAAACTAAAATACACCCAAATACACACACATACGGTGGTATACATACGGTCGTCATACGGTCGAGATTTCAAGATCGAAGACTAGTACGGTATTTATCTCCAAACCCTCATCATTTTAACTTTTTCAATTTTGCATTTTAGCTGTAGGTTTAGTGTTATTTTTGGGTTGAAAACTGGGGTTTTTTCATGAACTTTTGAATCGATACGATACGTATCGACCTATACGATACGTATCGATTCAAAATTTCAAACTTTTTTCAAGAACACATGGGCTCATACGATGCGTATCGGCCTATACGATGCGTATCGTTTCATAATTTCAGGGTTTTTTTCAAGAACATATGAACTGATACGATGCGTATCAGCCTATACGCATCGTATCAGTTCATAATTTTAGTGTTTTTTCAAGAACATTTGAACTGTCCGTATCGCGCGTAGGTCGGTAACGAGCGTCGAAACCTAAGACGTCGTAGATAGATAATAGTTATAATATACCGTTTAGGTCGTCCGTAACGCGATTAGGTCCATTTCGAGCGTCGAAACCTAAGACGTCGTAAATATATACTTTTTTTTTATTTTTTAGTCGAAACGTCCGTATCGCGCGTAGGTCCATAACGAGCCTCGAAACCTAATACGTCGTAGATAGATAATAGTTATAATATATAGTCGGGGTCGACCGAGGAGGTGGCGGTGTTATATTTTTTTTAAATTAAATAAAAATTGTTATATTTTGAAAAAAAAATGGATTAAAATTGTTTAATCATGCAAATATGGAAGTCGCTATGGGTAGAGGGAGAGGCCGGGGAGGTGGTGGCGGTGGAGGTGGGCGTGGCCGCGCACATGGAGCGGCGGGGGCGTTGATTGGGATGGCGGTGCCTGGTGGGCGTGGACGTGGACGCGGCCGTAGGCGCGACCGTGGCGCTGGACGTGGGCGCGGGCGTGGCACTGACCCTGTAGAGGATCCCCTGTTGGAGAATGATTATCTGAGGTTCGAGGAGGGGAGCGAGGCTTATCACAGATGTGAAAAGTTTCGTCGTATGGATATAGGCGGCCACTGTGCCGTCGATTGGGGAGCTCTAAAAGAGGTCGCGGAGGCGGCGAGAGCCCGAGAGTTCATCGGACACGATACTCCATGGTCGAGGTATACTATTTGTTACTGTTTTTTCTTTGTTTTGTATACGAAATGCATACTAACCACACTGTGTGACAGGTTGTTCGATATTGCATACACGCCGTCTTACAGGGTCATGGCGTGCGAGTTTTTGTCGAGTTTCGACTACGCTCCCAGGCCTGCAGACCGTCCAGAGGAGGATGACGACGAGGACAACCCGTGGATAGAGGTCAGCTTTCGTCTAGCGGGGCAGTGGCATTTGATGTCACTCAGACAGTTTGCCGAGCACTCCGGCCTTTACAGGGTGGAGGAGTTAAACACCCCCATCTACATCGACGACATATGGATGGCCTCTCGTACGACTCTGATGAGGTTCTGGCATGTGATCAGCACGCATCGCTTCGGCACGACGTCGAAGCAGAGGGCTTCCTTTATCACCGATCCCCTTTACCGCTACCTGCACAAGCTTATTGCCACATCTATAGCACCACGCGAGCAGAGTCGCGAGTGGTGCACTCAGGGGGATCTCTTTTACCTGTACTACCTTATATGGGGGGAGAGGTGCGCCCTCCATCGCTGCCTAGCCCAGTGGTTCGCGACGGCGTTCCACAGGCAGGACAGGTCTGTGCTGTACAGGGGGGGCGTACATCACACATATCGCCGTCTCCTTGTGCCTTGTTCCCTAGCAGGACCAGTTATTCTCGGTTGGGGGCGTGGTGGAGCCGAGCTTGTTGACCCGTGCTACCCTGATTGGCATGCACATGACGCGTGACTTCCCGGGGCTCGGTCTGCGACTTATAGGAGGGAACGGGCAGGTCTTCGACCCCGTCGCTCTCCCAGACGTGCTACCGGAGTTGCTTCCGGAGCCGGCACAGGGTGAGGGTCAGCTGGCAGATGGTGATGCCGCAGAGGGCGACGGCGGCGATGACTCCGTTGACGACGATGGTGACCACGTTGAGCCACCACCATCTCCCCAGCCGCCTCCATTTCCGTTAGGTGCTCCGGCACAGCAGGCGCAGCCACATGGGGTGCCTCAGTACCCCCAACACGTATTCAACGACGAGCTCGATCCACCTGTGGCACGTGCGTTGGCTGAGTTGGAGGACCGGATGCAGGCGCGGATGGAGGCCGCTCACGACCGTATAGAGCGTCTTCTCATGGAGGTGATCCAGGCATTCCGGCGTGGTGAGCAGTCCGGTTCGGATCAGGGGGCGGGGACCTCAGGCACTGCGGGGGCGGGGACCTCAGGCACTGCGGGGGCGGGGACCTCAGGCACCACTCAGCATCCATAGCTTTAGAATCGTTGTACTTTTGTTGTATTTTGACGGTTTATGTATTTTGAACAATTGCCTGTGTATGTACAAACTTATTATGTAATTAAATTTGCAGTTTCAGTTTATTTGTATTTGTGATTGTTTATTTTAACTGTTTAGATTGGTATGCTTGGTTACGTACAATCGATAATACGATATTAAGTTAAAAATGTGATACGGTACGATATAAAAATAATACGATACTTAACGATATAAAAATAATAAAGATAACTTATTAAAATAAAAATAACTAATAATAAACACCAATAACAAACCCAAAACACCAAAATCCCAACACAACACACAAAAAATAAACTTAAAAAATTTAGGGTGTCAATACGCATCGTATAGGCCTATACGATGCGTATGATGTCAGCCGCCAGACAACACCTGCACCTGTCAGCCTGCAATGTTTTTTTAACTTTTTCAATACGCATCGTATAGCGCTATACGATGCGTATTGAAAATCCAGGGTGTGCAAATAGATAATGAGGTGTGGTGTAATGATTACAAAATTAATTATAAAGTACATTCCAATATTAACAATGAGGGTGATCAGTGGCGGATCTAGGATTCCGACCAAGGGGTAACGTTATATAAATAAGCCGTAACGAAATCGAAAAAGCGTCAAATTTTTCCAAAATTTACACTAATTTTTCCAATTTTTTCCGACCAAGGGGTAGTGGGGGTTATCCCTACCAAAGAGGTAGGTCCGCCCCTGAGGGTGATTATTATTATTATTATTATTATTATTATTATTATTATTATTATTATTATTATTATTTATTTAAGAATATGACACAATCTGATACAACATGATAAAATAAGATATAATACGATATAATACTAATTTCTTCAAATGCAATGTAAGATACAGTATGGTATTGTTTGAAGAATATGATATTAAATGTAATATGGATTAGTGTATAATGATAATTAGATGTATCAAACT
>JARYGA010026242.1:0-28409 GCA_030545235.1 Helianthus tuberosus
ATCCATCAGAAATCACAGGTTCACACAATAACATAAGATGGATCAAGGGACATCCCCAATTGGACATAATTGGGAACCCAGAAGAGGGTGTTAAGACAAGATTAGCAACAGCACATGAATGTCTATATGCTGGATTATTAAGCATGATAATACCAAAATCTGTCAAAGAAGCACTAAATTGTCACACCCCAAAAACGTCGCAGCGGAATATTAAACATAGTGGAGACGGAAGTTGGTGCCCATTTATATCTTGTCGAGCGATGCATTTTTATTGTTGGACATATCGATTTATTTTAAACATAAGTTATTAAACATTACGTTTTAAGTCACGACACAACTACATAGTTAAGATGTCTTTGATCCTCGCGGATCTTATTACAAAAGTCCCAGAAAGTTTAAAAGTTGTCCAACATTTTCAAATAAACAACATGCATCATTCAAACACAAGAGACTCCATGATTTCCTGAAGCTGAATTCAAGTACCTGTAGAACACGTTAAAAATCAAGTGTCAACACAAAGGAAGGTGAGTTCACTTATTCGATTACAAACAGATTTTATTCCAAGAAAAACTTTCTGTTTAGGTATTTATTTAAAAACATCCATTTTACTTTCATAATAAAAATCCATGGGCCTTCCGCCGGTTCATCAATCCGACAACTATAATATATGTTGCCCAGGTTTTGTATATTAAGTTATAGCGTCAACATTCAGACTCGTATGTTAGCTAGACGATACGAACTATATATTAACCATGCAGGGATAATCAATACTAGACAATGAACATAATATTAATTCGTCGTTTGACATTGACACGGGGCGACCGGTCACGACGGGGTTGTCAACCCGATAGATCTACCAACAATTCCTCGCGTACAATACTTATCTGATTAAACGACATCATGGGCGAAGGGTTCTTTCTCGAAGAACAATATGATGTCTGCCTCACGTACAATATATATATCCTACTAATGTGACAACTTAATACACGTAGTTGCACGAATCCCCTGAATCTCCATCACTCGAAACTCAGGCCAGCAACCGTCCCAACTTTACGGTCTGTTTCGCCTCGGAAACACCGTACCATCCCAATGTCCCACATTTATTCATCAAAAACGTTTTACTTTGAAACGTATAACTTATCAAACCTCATATATTTTCAGCGAAAATATATATTCTATATTAAAAGGTATGTTTTATTTCGAAAACATTATTAAATCCTTTTATCGATGTGTTCTACCCCCAAATTATATACAAAGCAGTAAAAAGAAGGGTTTAGTGACACTCACCTTTGGTTGCGTATTTTAATACCGCAATCTCATAGATTGATTTTTATATACGTCCTAATATAGGAACAATTCTAAATCAATATATATATATATATATATATATATATATATATATATATATATATATTACACAAAAATCCAAAGTTTCTCCGTTTCTTAGAATTATCACATAACTTTGAGATTTTCTCGAAAAGTTGACATTTTTTATTATGTTGGCACGTTAATATATATATATATGAGTCCATATATATATTTTTATGATTTTGCGACTTGAATGATTTTATAGGTGACCATTATTGTGTAAATCCATTAACTCTCCCGTTTCTACGCAATATATCTATGATGTACCCGTCGTAATATATATATACATAAACGTTCACATAGTTTAACACCGAAACACGCGAATCATTACTATCTTACCTATTTTGTCATTTTTAGAGCAAATATACATAAAACATCTCATATGTACCAAATTTCATGCTCGGCAAACAAGTTACACATCTAACGCAATTTCACCGTTTCTACCGCACAAAACGTACATGCATACATGCATAGCCTAAATTTCCCATTATCAAATTATCACTTAACATATTATCACATTTTCATGTTTAAATCACTTAACACATTTTATCACATAAGATTCCCTTAAAATTTACCCATACTAGTGTTTATGGAAAAATGCGTATTTTAGCGATTCGGTAACGTTTTCGGGCGTCGGAAGTCACGTATGACCAACCAAACACCAAGTAAACTTAAAATTAGTTAAAATAATTGTTTTCAAACTAAAAATATCAGTTTATTTACTGATCTAAATCAGTTTTATAAAAATCACTCGAAAAGTCGATTTTTGACCGTTTTAACGCATAGTTTTGCGTTAAACGTTACTATAACCATCCCAACTCGAAACGACTTGATATTTTAACACAATACATGTTATTTACTGATTAAAATAGTGATTATATTCAGACTAGTGCAGTTTTTGTATAAGTCACATAAATCATGCGATTTCATGTATTTTTCAACACTTTAAGCACAATGTACTACATGCAAAGCTAGTAAACTTCATGACAAGTCTCATACTACTTTAACACATGAAATAACCTTATTTTTAAGGTGTATAATCTGATCTAAAACTATTTTTATCATAACATCATTTATTCATCATTTTATGTACATACACCCACATGCATGACTATGTACAAGCACTTAATGCACATATATCATATCATCATCAACATGTATGGACTAAATGCATCTAGACATGCCTTTAACTCATGTTCATATATCCAAAATCAATATCATCTTCATATGATCATCATCATCTAATCATTCAACATAAATGCAAGACACATTCCTTCACATTTATGAACTAACAACAAATTTTGTGGGCATGCATATACATATATATATACACGGCAGCCTGTCCGATCGGCTGGGCTGCTGTCCGATCGACTGGAAGCCTGTCCGATCGGCTGGCAGCCTGTCCGATCGACTGGGCTCCTGTCCGATCGGCTGGCAGCCTATCCAGCTGATATTCAACTAATTTTGACGGTTTTTCAGCGGTTCTGATTGGGACGGTGTTCCTTCATGCTAAACAACCGAAATTCCATCGAGTCTGACCCGTTCTAACGGCCGGGAACCACCCCGTTCCATCAGATCTGGCCGTTCTTGATGGCTTTTCTCAAGTTTAACCCGAATTCTCACACACTCTGGCTAGGCAACTTAGGTTTGGTGAGATTTGTTATAAAACAGGTGAAATTACTTAGATCCGAGCTGTTTATGGTAAGAATGAGATCACACTTTGAAGTTCATGTGAACTTAGGGTGACATAATCTTCAAGGCACCTCGAATCCTTAAGAATCACACCACTTCTTGATTAGAAAACATAGATTTAGGCTTGATTCATGTAAAAACGCATGGAAATCACTCAGATCTGAGTCGTTCTTGCCTGGGATGACATCACCCTTAAAGTTCATAAGAACTTCATGGTGACAACACCCTAGAATGCCCAAAATCCAAAGATTCCATGGTTAAAAGTGGAGATTTAGCAGGTAGGAAGGTGTAGAATTAGTTATAGATCAAGGAAGTACAAGATTTGAGTTAAAAACTTACAAGAATCGCGAGGAATCGAGAGATAAAGGGGTTGGAACTTCTGGTCGAGCAGCAACAGTGAAAACAAGTGTGTTTGGGGTGAATGAGGGGTATTTATAGGCAAGGAGGAAGGAAAGGAGGGCAGGTTGGCCTGGATCGGACGGCCCGTTCGATCGGCCGGCATGTCCGTCCGATCGGTTGGCATGCCAGTCCGATCGGTTGGACTTGTCTGTCCGATCGGTTGGACTTGTCCAGTCCGATCGGTTGGACTTGTCTGTCCGATCGGTTGGACATGTCAGTCCATCCGGATAGCCACTCTGGCGTGATGGATTTCTCCGTTTTTGATTGTTTCGATAGCTTTCGAAGTACACGCTTTTCGTAGTTAATTTATATTATTATTATATATGTATATATATCACTAAGGGTCGTATTTACGTATCCATATTCCAAAGTTTCGATATAACAATCGGTTTTCGTTTGAGTATGCGTTTATTAGCGACGTTTTACACCCATCAAGGAGGGTAGTATAGGTCCTTTCTTGATGTCATCGTGAACGTTATTGCGTGTAGTGCCACAAAGACTGACGGGGTACCATTCACTCGTATTGTCGTCATTGTCACAACGACTGGAGCTATAGCACTCACCCGAGAGTCCTTGTTAGCGTTAATTGTATGCGTTTCGACACATCACGGCCACCGAGGAGGGTAGAATAGGTCCTCACTCAATGTCATTGTGAGTGTTAGTGTTTGTGATAATAGTGTAGTATAGTGATATTGTATTTCGAAAATATGCGATTATCCTTCGAATAGCGATATATGCAATATAGTTACATTATGATCCGAATCTCTGGTGCTAGGCGTAACGAGTATATCGAGTAGTAACAACGCATAAAAGTGCGGGTTGTTACAATTTAAACTAAAAATATCAGTTTACTTACTGATTTAAAACAGTTTTATAAAAATCCTTCAAAAACCGTTTTACCGCATAGTTTTGCGTTGAACGTTACCATAACCATCCCAACTCGTAATGACTTGATATTTTAACATAATACATGTTATTTACTAATTAAAATGATGGTTATAATCAGATTATTGCAGTTTTTGTGCAAGTCACATAAATCATGCGATTTCACGTATTTTACAACACTTAGAGCACCAAGTACAACATGCAAAGCTAGTAAACTTTGTGACAAAGTTTTATACCATTTTAACACTTCAAATATTCATATTTTTAGTGTTTAGAATCTTATTAAAATTTATTTTTATCAAATCATATTCAAATCATCATTTCATGTTCATCTTTCAATATGCATGTTCAAATAAGTGCATCTAATGCACCCATATCATATCACATTCAACTTACATGGAGTTAAATGCATCTATACCCCTCTTAAATTCATGTTCATATATTCCAAACATCTTCATCATATCATCATCATGTTAACATAAATGCAAGATTCTCCCTATTTATGAACATATGACCAAAAACCCACATGCATGTGTATGCATATATAGATACACGACACCACACACATGTGCACATAAACATCCAAAAATCCACTTTTTCATAACCATCTTTAATCATAGAACTTTTATAAAAATCATTCCTTGATCATACATGCATCAAGTTTCACATAAATCTCATCATCAAAATCAAATAACATCAAAAATCAATCTCTAATCCATACACCTTCTCATTTTCGGCCATGTTAATATACACACAAGTTCCATTTTAAATTTTATATAAAAACCCATTTGTTTTAGATTTCAAGTTTGTGAAATATTCCAAGATTTAAGAGAAACTTCCAACATCAAGAACAACACCAAGAATCAAGAATATGTTTTTAAAAAGTAATTTTATACCTTCAAGATTTAAGTGGGTTTTTTGACAAGATTTTTGATGTTTGGAGCTTTTTTCTTCTTGGAATCGCCTTGGAAACCTTCTTGAATCTTCACCCGAACTTGAAAACAACTTGGATTCAACTTGGTTCTTACAAGAATACTTTAAATTTCGAATTTGGAAGGATGGATATGAGTGTTCGGCCAAGTGAGAGAGAAGAGTGAAAGAATTTTTGATTTTGATCTTGAAAATGTAATAATATGGAGTGTTGGAAGACATAATCATTGTCTCTTGTTTCTAGGCTCAACACTTGTCATGACACAAGAAAAGATGCAAAAGTGGTGGGCACATATGCCGGCACCTACACCCCACTCTCACATACATGCATGCATTATTACATATATATATATATAGGGGAAGGTTCAAATGAAAACCACTAGTTATTGTGAAAACTCGAAAACTAATTAAAAAAGCCAAAAAAACATACCAAAATTTTTTTTTGCATACCAATTTTCGCAACTTTATGTATATATAAAAAAAATTAGTGAACATGTGTAATACTACACATGTGTACTACAAATTTTTTTTTTTTGAAAAAAGTTTTTTTATATAAAAAAAACTGCGATTTTTATAAAAAAAATTGAAATTTTTTTTTTTTTGTGTGTGTTTTTAGCCTTATTTTAGTTAGTTTTCGAGTTTTCACAATAAAAGTGGTTTTCATTTGAACCATCCCCTATATATATATATATATATATAATATACTAAACACTGCTATTTTACTGGATACCGGGTATTTTATCTAGCGTTTTAATCCCGTTTTATGGCGTTTTAAATTATTTTTATCACTCTACAAAAATAAATTCGCCAAATTATTACTGAAATAATTACTAGTTACCTCGACTGGTTGCGTTGACAGTATTTTGTCAGATACGCGCGGTATCGCGCGGTACGCGCTTAAACTTGAAAAATAGAGTTTCTTAGCGTTTTAATTTATTTTTCCTTCCGGACATGACTAAAATTACCATTCTAATCATAATAGATTATTTTTAGGATTTTAACATTGATCGGGCGGTCACCGACGTTCGTTTCGCATTTTGTTCGTTACACGATAAGCGTTTATCTTAATGTTGCCAACATAATTTTATCAAAGCTTGGATTTACCAACACATCAAATATCACATATAAACATCAATATCAGTCAAAAACAACCTTTTTTATTTATTCATGACACGTGTTACATTTGTACGGTACAACCTAAATAGTCGGGTGTCACATTTATTGTTCTAAGACCATGAGAAACATATTTTAAGACGACTTTTATACTCATTCTGAAGATCTTTAAGTTCATCATCAAGTTTCATCATTGATCTTTCAAGATCCATGCTTAAACTTGTTAGATCTAAGCTTCTAACAAGCTTACATTGTGACAACTGGCACTTTTCCATGTATTCCGTACAATAATAAACACTAATCTGTGCTTTAATGACTGTGCATGATTGAATTAACAAGACGAATGAATTTCTGATTACTGTCATATGCACACAAAGGTATTTCATGTTGCAAGATTGTTCATCATTATTACATGCAACACAATATGGTTCAATAAGTGCACATAACAAAGTTAACATAGTTATCAGACAAACTAGAAGTACTGATGGGAGTTCAGTACTCAGACAGACATGATGTTAAGACACAGAATAAGCCTCGGAACCAAGTGTTACACTAGAATAGTGTGTATGAAAGTAGGGATTACAAAAGTGTTTCCCTATTGATGATGATTTAGGTGCGGAAAGTGCTAGAAACACACTAAAACTTCAGAATTCTGAGGAAAACACCAAAAATCAGCAATTTTCAGCATTTTAACTCTAAAATCCAATGCAGAATTATGGTTTAATGGTCCAGAATACCTTCCTAAGTGTCGGGAAGACAAACTGTCATAAAAGGGAACATAAAGCACACTAAAATGCATAATTTAGCACCTTAACGAACCGGTAACCAACCGAACAACCGGACACTACTCGAACACCAAATTTTTACTAGAAGCATTGTTTTAATGTATCGAAGCTAGTTGTGATCATTACATACCATATTACTACATAAAGAATTACAACACACTTAAACATCAAAATTAATCATTTAAACACCTAACTAAATTAAGTAACTAAGATTGAAATCTAACAACATACCCCCCCCCCCCAATGACCGGTTCTTGACATGGGACCCACCCCCATGATTTTCTAGTAATTATTTATTTGATTTGTTAAGGGTTCATGAAAAATAAAGACCACTAGATTTTGTGTTGTTGGAAGAACAATACTTGTAACCACAAGTTCCACTCATAACTCTCATTTCATCATTTCACCACTTCATCTCTTCCTCTCCCTTCTCCCTTGCTTACGGCCTCAACCCACTGTGACAACCGGTAATTTAAGGCTCCTAATTACATGATTAACAGATGATTAACGCAATAATAATTAGTGTTTACAAAGCAAATTAACTTAATTAGGCCTTTGGAGTGCCCAGGAACGTTTATCCGACTTTACAGTGCGCGAACGGTGGTTTACAGACAAGCCTGTGAAACGTTAAACGGCAACGGATTGAAACCGTACAGAATATTGACAACGCCGACAAATATTAAATTTTTACGATAAATTTCAGCTTCGAAATTAAATTTTAGTGATTACAGTGAAACCGGATCGAAAAACGGATTTAAACAGTGAACGGCGTCTTCTACGAAATTTTCGCGAATTTGTACCGTAAGCGACGATCAAGCACGTCACGCGCGACTACCGACACTATGTTGCGTCTTTTTAATTTAAAACAACAAATTTCGACATTTTTAAGACATCGGGTTTCGAAAACTAGTTTGTAGGTTTTCACGGGCCACTAATAACATGAGATTGGGCTTGCGGGCCTTCGGCCCAAGCCCAAAACCCACAAAACCCAACCTACTTATAAATATGAACTGTTGATTCTTTCATTTCATTTTCACAAAAACAAAACCAAACACACAGACACAAACAAACCCACCCGATGCTCCCTCTCTCTCTTCCGGCGGCACACCGGCGGAGCCGGTGCCGGTTCACGGCGGCGCCGCCGCTAGCGGCGGCGGTGGAGATGTCCGGTGAGTGTTTTCAGCGCGCAAACCCCCCCCCCCCGATCCTTGTTCTCCGACCAGACACCCCCTCTCTCCGAACAACAGAAACGACCACCACCACCACAGTCCGGTGGTGGTGCGGCGGTGTGACAGACGAGAGAGAGACCGAGAGAGAGAGCCAAGAAGAGTGAAGGAACCGGCGGTCGGTACCATTGACCGCCGGGCATTGCCGTTATCCGGCGAGTCCACCGGCTTCGGGGTCGATTTGGTTTAAGTACGAGGGTTCGAGCAGCAGAAGGAGAGAGACAGAGACTCGATCCGGTGGTCGGTTCAATTAACCGGCGGTCGGTTCATTGAACCGGTGGTCCTTGTCCTGACCGACTGTTATTCCGGTGATGATTGATGTTGAAGATGACGGCCGACGATGCGGTGGTTCTGTTCCTCACCTTCTTTCTGTCTCAGTTCCGTTCAAAACTAAACACAGGTGAGTGGTTCAGGTTCCGTATTAGTTGTATCAAAGGTTGGTTCGGGTGATGTATGACTCGGGTTTTCAGGTTCGGGATCTAACGGATCAGATTTTAGTTCAACTCAGTTCGACTCGGTGCATTTCGGCTCGACTCAGTGTAGTTCGGCTCGACTCGGTCTGACTCGGTCAACCGAGTCAACTCAGTCAGACCCGGTCAACTCAACGAGTCAACGCGGTTGACTCGGTCAACTGTCAAAGCGGCTCGATATGCGACACGAAGACTTGGTAAAAGTAAACGATGCGTTTAATATTTATGATTTTATAAAGTTTGATTAAATACGCGATATCGAGCTCAAACCGAACGAATTAGTGTTTAAGTTTATATTTGTCGCTTTTACAAGAATTATGTATATTGGTGGTTTGAACATTGATTGAATGTTGCAAAAATAACTACAACCTGTGTTGTCGGGGCGTCCAAAAACAGAGGAAACTCTGCGAGTTTTTCGAGAAATCTGTAAAATAAAGCGAGTTTTATTATAAAACAAAACGTGCTTTTGATATAAAGCGACTTTTGAAAAACAAGATACGAACATAAAGTTCTTTCGACAACAACTTACAAAAACAACGATACGGCGTACACATATCTTTCGACGAGTATCATACAAGACGCGATACGTAATACGAGTTTGCTATGTGTTATTCTCATAAAAATACTCTTTTTATACACGTATGACTTCTCGGAACGACAAACACTATCCTATCGATATATTTATATTTTGTATAAATATTTAAGTATTCGAATTTCTCGAAAACTAAGTACTTTCTAGACTTAGTAAGCGAAACTTAACAAGTATAACTTAATTATTTTATTAAGTTAACAACATATCAACGGATCGTTCGGTTAACGATTCGGTTCGGTGACACGTAGATTAGTTACCGCATTATTTCGAAACTTATTAGATATTCCGTGTTAGGAATATTGTAGAATGCACGCTAGCAAGTCTCGTCTTGGAAACGACATCACGAAGTCGTAGCTAGCTTTGCACAGGAATATTCAGGTGAGTTCATAACCCCACCTTTTATGGTTTTACATTTTTATAAATGTTTTTGGGGTGGAAAGACATGCACTTTATGCAAAGCATACAAGAATTACATACTTATAAACCATTTTACAAGCAAGTTGTAACTGACACAAATGGTTTACGAAAAGCTTATGTTTTATACCGGTTTTTTAGACAAGCGTATTTTTCAATATGTGCATTCATACGAATTATAGTTTTCTAAACTACGGGGAAATACAAATACAAGAGTCTACAAATGTTACAATGTTTATAAATGATATGATACAAAAACAAGAAGCACTCTTGGTGAGAACGAGTAACAAGTATGATGCGTTTTAAGGAGTCAGAACGAGTACTCCGATAAGGAATCAGAACGAGTATTCCGCCAGGGAGTCAGAACGAGTACTCCGATAAGGAATCAGAACGAGTATTCCGTCAGGGAGTCAGAACGAGTACTCCGATAAGGAATCAGAACGAGTATTCTGTCAGGGAGTCAGAACGAGTACTCCGATAAGGAATCAGAACGAGTATTCCGCCAAGGAGTCAGAACGAGTACTCCGATAAGGAATCAGAACGAGTATTCCGACAAGGAGTCAGAACGAGTACTCCGACAGGGAGTCACAACAAGTACTCCCCATGTACGTGGTGTACACAAAAATACTTGATTTATACATGATACATACAAAAAAAGACTTGATTTAAACAGGATACATGCAGAAAGACTTGATTTATACAAGAAAACATGATACATACAAGAATACTTGATTTATAACTTGAAGTACGTGGGGTACTCAAGAAAAACTTGATTTATAACTTGAAGTACGTGGGGTACTCAAGAAAACGGGAATTATACTTGAGTACGTGGGGTACTCAAGAAAAACTTAAATTATACATGAGTACGTGGGGTACACATGAAAACTTGTTTTATATATGAAAATGATTTTAAATTCGTTTTCACAACAATACTTCAAAAACCGGTTATTCAAAGAGATTTATTTCAAATCTTTTACAAACAAACTATGAACTCGCTCAACTTTATGTTGACTTTTTTGCATGTTTCTTTCTCAGGTTACTTTTCAGAAATTATGGAACGGTTGGAATTGGAGAACCATCTGGAGTCGAGTATTTAGTGGGCGTTCAATTACTAAAAGTCTTAGCTTATTTGCTTCCGCTGTGCAATGAAGATACCAGTCCAGTCACGCGAATGCTCTGATATTTCGGGGTGTGACAGATTTGTATCAGAGCTATAGGTTACAGCGAAATAGGTCTCTGTAGAGATACCTAGGCTCTAACCTCACTTTCCTCTGGGAACTTAGAATATTAAAACCTGAATGCATACAGAACGCATAGTACTCGAATATGGTCTCCAACCGTTGCCGAAAAACAAACAGTCAAGATTTTGTTTTCAAACATACGCTAAAGTGGTGTTTTACCCACGATACACAAAACAGTCGCATACAGTACACGAAACTCTGAGAGTTTAGGAAACATGCATGTAAGACCTTCGGAAACTTATGTTGAAGTTCATTAAAGGTCATCACGTAGGAACTGCAAATATTAATTCGGGCACACACAATTATACATATTGTCTATGATGTTTTAACTTCCCGAGCAGGCAACCTACGCATAATGAAACGCTAGCGCACGAGAATACATAGAACTCAAATTTTACGTCAACAGATGTCCGAGTGCATCACATTCTACGCAATACGAAACGCTAGCGCACAGGCATACGTGAGACTTAAGCTATACATCAACGGAGGTTGAAGTACGTCACATGCGACTATCGATCAGGGAGCGGCAGTTGGCACGTGGTCCAGCAAACGACACGAGTCATGCTAAGGAAAAGACGCAAGTCACCGTATTCCCCCTATTTCAGCTAACGATGAGTACGCTATATTCGACATTCTATGGTAATGTCACCTAACAACTGGTCATCACATGCAACCCCAGGTAAAATCCTTAAATTTCTTTTATTGAAATTTCGACTTTCACATTTACTGAGTAGATTTTCGTATCTCTACTCCTCTTGATGGTCATTGTATCACGATCATTTCTTTCAGCATAGCGAATACTCATATGTTTCGTGTCTTGAAAATTCATATGATACGCATGCATCGTTTGTTACGCATGTGGTTTTGTTTCGAATAAGCGTTTCATCAAAGCTCAAATATTATTTCGCTAAATCTAATTATTGATTTGCGATTCGAATGACCCGCATTATTGAAATTGTTGGCTTCTTTGTTATCAAGTCAACAAACTTTCTTGAAATTTCTCTTCTTTTCAAGTTACATACATGGTTTTTCGTTGTGACCATGCCGAAAGTTTTCTTGTCGATACATGCATTTATTGTCGGCTTGCACCGAAACCAAATTCAATTGTTTGAACTTGTTCATTACACATATTCAACTCAAGACATCATATGATATATTGGAAACATCATATTCGAATTCGTTTTAACAAGCGTTTCCTTGTTCTGAGTCGTAATAGATTTGTTTGTTCTACGACTCCGTTAAGTCACTTGTTGATTTCGACACCTTGTGGTGTCAGTACAGACTTGTAGCTTGGGCTAATCATGATTGAGCATTTTATGCAAAACACATGTGATACTTGTTCGATCACCGCTATATTTGAATTGTTTCATTCAATACGACATCTTGTGGCGTCGGTAGAACTTGCAGCTTGGGCTGATCATGATCGAGCGTTCCATGCAAACTATTACATTTGAGCTTGTTGAAATCTAAATTCATTTATTGGATGCAATCATTGCTAGAATTCATTTGCATCTTGTGATACGTCCTTGAATTCACATCATTCGAATAAGTCTTGATTCGATTTCATGATCGTTCACTTTGGTACTATTCGTATTTTCTACGCATAATGTAACTCTAAGGAGTTAACGTAAACTAAATTTCGATGACGAAATTTTATTAACAGGGGGAGAATGTGACAACCGGTAATTTACGGCTCCTAATTACGTGATTAACAGATGATTAACGCAATAATAATTACTGTTTACAAAGCAAATTAACTTAATTAGGCCTTTGGAGTGCCCAGGAACGTTTATCCGACTTACAGTGCGCGAACGGTGGTTTACAGAGAAGCCTGTGAAACGTTAAACGGCAACGGATTGAAACCGTACAGAATACTGACAACGCCGACAAATATTAAATTTTTACGATAAATTTCAGCTTCGAAATTAAATTTTAATGATTACAGTGAAACCGGATCGAAAAACGGATTTAAACAGTGAACGGCGTCTTCAACGAAATTTTCGCGAATTTGTACCGTAAGCGACGATCAAGCACGTCACGCGCGACTACCTACACTATGTTGCGTCTTTTTAATTTAAAACAACAAATTTCGACATTTTTACGACATCGGGTTTCAAAAACGGGTTTGTAGGTTTTCACGGGCCACTAATAACACGAGATTGGGCTTGTGGGCCTTCGGCCCAAGCCCAAAACCCACAAAACCCAACCTACTTATAAATATGAACTGTTGGTTCTTTCATTTCATTTTCACAAAAACAAAACCAAACACACAGACACAAACAAACCCACCCGATGCTCCCTCTCTCTCTTCCGGCGGCGCCGCCGCTAGCGGCGCCGGTGGAGATGTCCGGCGAGTGTTTTCAGCGCGCAAACCCCCCCCCCCCCGATCCTTGTTCTCCGACCAGACACCCCCTCTCTCCGAACAACAGAAACGACCACCACCACAGTCCGGTGGTGGTGCGGCGGTGTGACAGACGAGAGAGAGCCAAGAAGAGTGAAGGAATCGGCGGTCGGTACCATTGACCGTCGGGCATTGCCATTATCCGGCGAGTCCACCGGCTTCGGGGTCGATTTGGTTTAAGTTCGAGGGTTCGAGCAGCAGAAGGAGAGAGACAGAGACTCGATCCGGTGGTCGGTTCAATTAACCGGCGGTCGGTTCATTGAACCGGTGGTCCTTGTCCTGACCGACTGTTATTCCGGTGATGATTGATGTTGAAGATGACGGCCGACGATGCGGTGGTTCTGTTCCTCACCTTCTTTCTGTCTCAGTTCCGTTCAAAACTAAACACAGGTGAGTGGTTCAGGTTCCGTATTAGTTGTATCAAAGTTTGGTTCGGGTGATGTATGACTCGGGTTTTCAGGTTCGGGATCTAACGGATCAGATTTTAGTTCAACTCAGTTCGAATCGGTGCATTTTGGCTCGACTCAGTGTAGTTCGGCTCGACTCGATCTGACTCGGTCAACCGAGTCAACTCAGTCAGACCCGGTCAACTCAACGAGTCAACGCGGTTGACTCGGTCAACTGTCAAAGCGGCTCGATATGCGACTCGAAGACTTGGTAAAAGTAAACGATGCGTTTAATATTTATGATTTTATAAAGTTTGATTAAATACGCGATATCGAGCTCAAACCGAACGAATTAGTGTTTAAGTTTATATTTTGTCGCTTTTAGAAGAATTATGTATATTGGTGGTTTGAACATTGATTGAATGTTGTAAAAATAACGACAACCTGTGTTGTCGGGGCGTCCAAAAACAGAGGAAACTCTGCCCGTTTTTCGAGAAATCCGTAAATTAAAGCGAGTTTTATTATAAAACAAAACGTGCTTTTGATATAAAGCAACTTTTGAAAAACAAGATACGAACATAAAGTTCTTTCGACAACAACTTACAAAAACAACGATACGGCGTACACATATCTTTCGACGAGTATCATACAAGACGCGATACGTAATACGAGTTTGCTATGTGTTATTCTCATAAAAATACTCTTTTTATACACGTATGACTTCTCGGAACGACAAACACTATCCTATCGATATATTTATATTATGTATAAATATTTAAGTATTCGAATTTCTCGAAAACTAAGTACTTTCTAGACTTAGTAAGCGAAACTTAACAAGTATAACTTAATTATTTTATTAAGTTAACAACATATCAACGGATCGTTCGGTTAAAGATTCGGTAAAGCTCGGTGACACGTAGATTAGTTACCGCATTATTTCAAAACTTATTAGATATTCCGTGTTAGGAATATTGTAGAATGCACGCTAGCAAGTCTCGTCTTGGAAACGACATCGCGAAGTCGTAGCTAGCTTTGCACAGGAATATTCATGTGAGTTCATAACCCCACCTTTTATGGTTTTACATTTTTATAAATGTTTTTGGGGTGGAAAGACATGCACTTTATGCAAAGCATACAAGAATTACATACTTATAAACCATTTTACAAGCAAGTTGTAACTGACACAAATGGTTTACGAAAAGCTTATGTTTTATACCGGTTTTTCAGACAAGCGTATTTTTCGAAATGTGCATTCATACGAATTCTAGTTTTCTAAACTACGGGGAAATACAAATACAAGAGTCTACAAATGTTACAATGTTTATAAATGATATGATACAAAAACAAGAAGCACTCTTGGTGAGAACGAGTACCAAGTAAGATGCGTTTTAAGGAGTCAGAACGAGTACTCCGATAAGGAATCAGAACGAGTATTCCGTCAGGGAGTCAGAACGAGTACTCCGATAAGGAATCAGAACGAGTATTCCGTCAGGGAGTCAGAACGAGTACTCCGATAAGGAATCAGAACGAGTATTCCGTCAGGGAGTCAGAACGAGTACTCCGATAAGGAATCAGAACGAGTATTCCGTCAGGGAGTCAGAACGAGTACTCCGATAAGGAATCAGAACGAGTATTCCGCCAAGGAGTCAGAACGAGTACTCCGATAAGGAATCAGAACGAGTATTCCGCCAAGGAGTCAGAACGAGTACTCCGATAAGGAATCAGAACGAGTATTCCGACAAGGAGTCAGAACGAGTACTCCGACAGGGAGTCACAACAAGTACTCCCCATGTACGTGGTGTACACAAAAATACTTGATTTATATATGATACATACAAAAAAAGACTTGATTTAAACAAGATACATGCAGAAAGACTTGATTTATACAAGAAAACATGATACATACAAGAATACTTGATTTATAACTTGAAGTACGTGGGGTACTCAAGAAAAACTTGATTTATAACTTGAAGTACGTGGGGTACTCAAGAAAACGGGAATTATACTTGAGTACTTGGGGTACTCAAGAAAAACTTAAATTATACATGAGTACGTGGGGTACACATGAAAACTTGTTTTATATATGAAAATGATTTTAAATTCGTTTTCACAACAATACTTCAAAAACCGGTTATTCAAAGAGATTTATTTCAAATCTTTTACAAACAAACTATGAACTCGCTCAACTTTATTTTGACTTTTTCGCATGTTTCTTTCTCAGGTTACTTTTCAGAAATTATGGAACGGTTGGAATAGGAGAACCATCTGGAGTCGAGTACTTAGTGGGCGTTCAATTACTAAAAGTCTTAGCTTATTTGCTTCCGCTGTGCAATGAAGATACCAGTCCAGTCACGCCAATGCTCTGATATTTCTGGGTGTGACACCCACCACCACACCACCATCATTTTCACTCCATTAACAACCATTCTAAGGTGAATCTAATGTGCTAGGAGCTAAGTTAAGGAGCTTGAAGGCATTAGAGCTTGAAGGACCATTCTCTAGAGCTTTTATCCACCTTGTTTATCATCTTCATCATCTTGATTTCTTCCCTAGCCCTTGTGCTAGTAATAAGCCTCTTGTAACTTGTTTTTACTTCTTATTTTGTTGGTTAAAAGATTATGTAAGTTGTTAAACATAAAGATTATAAAGAAACAAGAAGATAATCTTTAACATAAAGCTTAAAAATATAAGAATCTATGTTGATTTAGTTTATGTATGAATCTTGATTGTTGATTTCTTGTGATTATGTTTAAACACGTGATCTAGCAAGTGAGAGCATGAATCTTGTGAAAAACAAAATGATCATCCTTTATTTTCAACATGAACTTGAAAATGAAGATGTTTTTGAGCATGATGAAGATGGATACATGTTATAAGACTTGTAAATGGATGATTACAAAAATAATTTTCTCAAGAAACCAAAGTTATTTACAAGATTAATGTGATCATGATTTTTAAGGAAACTAATCATGTTTTTAGTGTTAAATCAAGGATAGAAACATGTTGTTAACAAGAGAAATACAAGAAGAAATATTTTTGGAAAATGTTCATACAAGTTGTCAAAGACTAGATTTCACAAGAAAGGGATTTACAAACAAATAACCATATTTTTAAGGGTAACTAAACTTACTTAACAACATACTAAGTTACTACAAATTTTTGTAGTTTCAAGTTCATGATGTAGTGTAAATTCCATGATTTTGGCTCATGGTAAGTCTTAAAAGAATAGTTAATGATTGATGATGATTTTAAAAGAAAATGATATGCTTTTAAAGCATGGAAACCTCCATTTTTAAGGGGAAACTATGGCAAATTTTTTGTAGAATTTAAACACTTAGAAAAATATTTTTAAACAAGTGTTTACAAGTAAATTTTGAACATGGTTTTCATATAAAAACTTGCCATAATTTTTGTTAAGAAAATTACAAACATTGGAGGTTGATTTTTGATAAATAAAAGTGACTAAGTATATATTTAGGAAAATATATATTTAGATGTCACAATTTGTGTGATTACTTATATATTATGTGTATTAGTTATATTATTTTAGGAATTGAAAATAATATAACTTACCAAAACACCAAGATTATAATACAAAATGTTACCAAAGATTCCAAGAAAACAAATATATAAGTTATACCCGAATACTTGATAAACCGAACAAGGACTACGGACTATATATATATATATGTGTGTGTGTGTGTGTGTGTGTATATATTCCGGAATTAAATTTATATATATACTTCGAAAAATAAGTTAAACGGTATTTTGAAAATCAAAGAAACGGAAAATATGATTTTTACAAGTATTACAAGATATATCATATTTTACCAAGTAGAAAATATATTATTTTGAGTAGAGAGAAATATATATATTTTCTTGAACAATTAGAAGACATATTATTTTTAAAGAAAATACATATTTTCTTAAACAAATTAAGAATATATTATTTTGGGTGAAAAATGAAATTATGAATATTTTCTAAGTTAATCTTGAAAATATATTATTTTTGAGGTTTATATAAAAGTATAATTATTTTTGCCAAGGAAGATTTATGGATAATTTTCTATAAAAGTTTTCTTAAAATACATATATCTTAAGAATACAAATTGGTGATTTTTAGTTGATTAAAAATATTCCGAAAAGTTTAATACAAAGATGGAGTATGAAATACTTAAGGAATACAAGAAAATACGTATTCTCGTATGTACAAATACACACCGGAATACACCACCAATACTTGGCAAAATACACAAGTCAAACAATACACAAGTACACGTACACCCATGCTTGGGAAAATACAAATGTGGAAATACATAATAAACCAATTTAAAAATATATTGTTTTAACAACATTCCAAATAATTAGATAAATATAATTTAAGTTAAAATACTATTATTTTAAGCTAATAATTATATACTTTGGAATTCTACATTGTACATCAAAGACGTAACTCAAAGGATACTAAGTCTTAACAAACAACTAAGACTAAAAGTCGTTACACGACCTAAATGTCTAATAAAACATGGCACCTGTGTAGGTAGTTGTACGACTCGTAGGAGGACCTTTGAGTATAAGAGACAGCTGGATGCAAACTTGTGAGTTCATGTCCCCCTTTTCTCTTAACTGTTTTCGGATTTATAACTCTCGGGGGTGAAATACATGTTTACATATGTTTCAATGGTATGATTTATCTATGAAATGAACTATTAGATCATGTGAGCATAGGTTGAAAACTGAAATACCAATAACTCTCATAAGAATCATGGACAAGGGTTAGATCTAATGGGTACGGCCGAGCCCCACTCATGGTCCCTATGTGACCACTTAGAGTGTTGTTGTGTCCCAGTCGAGGTGATTCGGCAAAGGTTAAGGGGATTTGACACAGTCAAGGTAATATAATACAGTCAAGGGGATATGACACAGTCAAGGTGATTTGACTCAGTCGAGGGGATTCGACACAGTCGAGCGGATTCGACACAGACAATAGTCTACTCAGATTGAGTACTCCCTATGTTGTCACATACATTAATGTCCTTGCAAAACATTAATTGATCTTTTCATAGACGCTTTCCATACCTGTTTTCAAAGGAGTCTCTCAAATGTTTACAAGTTTATCAGTACTCACACAAAACGCATGAACTCGCTCAACCTTTGTTGATGTTTACAAAATTACATGTATTTCAGGAAACAAGTTGGATCTTGGGAGCTGGTGTTGTTTCGGGATGTAGATTTCAAGTTTAGATGTCATCCACTTTTGTTGGTTTGTAACTTAATCAGAGGTTGTGTTATTTGAAACTTAAATGAATGGTGTTTGTAATGTTTTGAAACTTTATGAACGGATGAACATCATGTTTTAATCATATAGTTGTTTATTATAATTGAATGCAATGATATTGAACAAGTCACACATCAAGCGCTTCCCTAAAAGTCATGGTGTGACATACACATGGTGGATCTAACTAAAAACACAAGATCAATGTTTCCAACTTCATATCATACATCAAACAACTTCATAACAACTTGTTTTCATCATGGTTATGTTAGATTTTCATATTTTCATCTTTGAAAGTTTGGTTTCTTAGATTATGTAACTTGTACATAGCATGAACATGAAGTAAAAATGAGTGTAAGAGACTTACCACTAGCTCTTGTGGCTAGGGAAGTGGCAAAGAACACAAGAAGAAGAAGAATGAAGAAGATTTGTTGGATAAAAGCTCCTAGTGAAGGGCCTCCCACTTCTTTTTCTTGTAGCCTTCTTAGATCATCTTCATACACCTTGTGACACCCTTGGAATAGCTTGAAAGTTGCAAGAAAATGGTGATGGTATGGAGAGTGGGTGTGGCCGAGAGTAGAGAAGAGAGTAGGAGGAAGATGGAGTGAAAATTTTGAATGAAATGATAAGGAAAATGAACTTGTGGGTTTTCATATAATCTTCCAACAAAACAATGTCCAATGGTCTTCATTGTCACACCCCCAAAATCCACAAGCGGAGTATCACCGCAGGAGGCGTGACTGACCAGGATCAAGCCACCAATCATATTGAACAATGTATAATAATAAAGATAAAACCAACCACAATACAATTGGTGTTCAAAACAATTTAACCAAGTTCAAGATATCAGTGGAAGCATAAGGTGTAAAACCAAAAACACAGGTTTTAAAGTTCAAATGTTTAACACGGAACTCAACAGTCCATGTCCCACAACGACCTCTCCTTCTCGTGCAAGCTCCAAGTGAACACCTAACGACCTGCAGGGCATATAGTAACGAAACAACAACAAAGTTGAGCGAGTTCACAGTTGGTTGTCCATTTTAAAGTTGTTCCAAAAACCATAAGTTCATTCAAAAACCCAGAGTTCTCCAGTTCCTTGTTTCCCAAACCATAAGTAGTGGGGGCTACCCCATGTTATCCACTAGACCCGTTACCATATCGACCACTGACTGAAGTAAGTTGGTGCCCTAACGTCAATGTCTATCGTCATTGACTACTGCTCAGATCCCTTAGTTCACGCCCGTCCTCTGCGGCACGGTGTGAGGCTTGTCAAACCTAAATAGCGCTATCTAACTAATGACCCGCTCGACATTGGCCCGACGATTAAGTCGATATAAAAATGAGGGACTTCATGATAGAGATTTTGGTCTAGTATCAATGTTATCACCCTTCAATAAATAGGATGTGGTACATGTCCCCAAAGCAGGAGATCACGCAGGTTCCGATCAAATCCTTAGTACATGTTATCACCCTTCAATAAAGAGTATGTGGTACGTGTTCCAAACCAGGAGGTCTGCAGTTTCCGTTTAAATCCTTTACCCATTCCCAACCACCGGGAATCCCATGCCTTGTAGAAAGTGTGAACTCACCTTAGGTTAGCTCGGCAGATACACGAAAAGGTCACTTGAGCTATATGTGGTCAACCACGTCCTAACATGGTTGCCATACAAGTCAGGTCTAGGTTCAAGTAGTGCACATAAGTTTTACACATAAACTAACAAGTTACAACACGTAATGATCATGGAAACCAGATTCAACACGTCAATAGTCCAGTAAATATCATATCCGAACTTGTGCGACTCAAATGATTGGGCTCTACAAGTTTAATGGCCCAACAGCCCTGTGCGATTCACTAATTGAAGCCCAATAGTATCCGGCCCAACCTGTTGTGCTTCCAGCACAACTTGTGCTACTCACAATAGGTTGTGCGACTCAAAACATACCCGACCCAAATAACATAAGCAATCCACATGCATACGGCCCAGACAAATAAACATGATTCAACTTGTGCGGTCCATTTGGCCTTGTGCGACCCGGGACATCTTGTGCGACTGGGTTTTGGGCTTTAAGGCCCAACGGCATAATAAAGTTCAACAGATGTATGTGGCCCAAGACTTGTGCGATCGGCACCACCTTGTGCGATCCACTTGTCTTGTGCGATATGCAGTTTGTACAATGTACTTAAACAGTTGCACCAAATCTTGTGCGACTAAGGGACTTGTGCGATCAGATCAGATCTTATGTGATCTGATCTTGTGCGATCAATGGGGACTTGTGCGATCCATTATTGTTTTCGTGAATCATGGCAACAGTTTCATTATTTCCATTTATGCGACCCAATCAAACAAATTAACAGTTTCTAATTACCCCTTTATTCGATCAAACAAGATCTCATCAATTAATTCATATGAACCCTAAAATTATTTATTCATAACAACAACTCATCATCACTATCATTGGATCAACTATAGGATTAACACTTAAATCCTAACCCATCATGCAACTAACCATATCATCATTATATGATTTAGATCGAAACATACTTGCATATCATATTATTCTTCTTATCAATCAAAACCAATAGACCACACATTCAATCAAGGTCATTATAACATCCATTAACAAGAATAGTTTCATTGTATTTTGGAAACCATGTTCATGATTACTATTTATTAGCATACCTTCTAACATGAAACCCTAGTCTAACATAACAACACATTAAAGATCATATAATCAAACAAAAACAATAACAAAAACACTAACCGGAAGGGAGCGATGTGTTACAAGGCAAAGAAGATCACGTTGCAAAGGAAGTAAGGCTTCGAGTTATGGGGATGGGGCTGCCGTGGAACAAGAGAGAAGAGAAGAGAAGGGCACGTACGAATACGACTAGTCAAATAATACACATGGGAAGCCCCCACTAATCATCGCAAACATGTTTGGGAAACCGCGATACGGATTAATACGATACACATGGGAAGCCCCCACTAATCATCATAAACACGTTTAGGAAACCGCAATACAGATTAATACAGTACATGGTTTATGAAATAAACATATGATTTACGAACACTATAACTAAACAACCAACAGTGAACTCGCTCAACTTTGTTGTTGACTCGTTGTTACATGCCTTGCAGGCCTTTAGGTGTATAACATTGGAACTTGCTGTCTGGGAAGCTGGAGTGGTCATGGGTCGAGTTACATGGAAACGCAACACAAGACTAAGAGCTTGTACATGTGGTTAATAAACACTTAACGAATTAAATATGCTTCCGCTGTAAACTGTGAAATATTGTAACGTTGTAACACTATTGTTAATAAATGAAAGTTTTATTTAAATATACTCGTGAGTTCAATGTGATTGGTGACTAAGATCCTGGTCAGTCACGCCTCCAAGCGGTGGTACTCCGCATGTGGATTTTGGGGGTGTGACAGATTGGTATCAGAGCCATTGGTTATAGTGAACTTGGTTTTATTTAAAAAGGGAAAAATGTTTTGTAAAACCAGACTATAACCGGACAGTTCTAAAGACGTGAATACGACCATGACACTCAGCTCCAGATTGCAAGGTTCGTCTCTCATATACTCATTGTACTACATAACTAGTGAACACCTACATACGATATTGCATGTGATTGCACGTTTAGCACAAACAATATGAATTCATGTACACTTACACGTATTATGAGACTGATAGGGTGGTAATTCCCTAAACCTTCAAGACTTACGCTTCGTAATACCCTTTGAATGCTACTCGAGTTTGGGGAACCATTTAACATGAGTTAAGAGGAGCTGAGATGAACATGCAAATCACAATATTATTGTGGGTGCACACATAATAATAATGTGGGGTGCATGTGAGTCCCAGTGAGGCTTAACAAGTGGAAAAGGGGTTCCGTCCCGTTATTGGATCAATGAGAAACATAACAAACCTATAGGGGTCATAGCAGTAATTGTCCCCTACTCAAACTCAAGCGTAAACTTTTCATTTATCTTTGGATCCTTTCGAAACTCGATGCTATCGAGTGTTACCTGAACACCCCTCTGAGCTCAGCGAATCGTGTAGAATGTTAGGTGCTTATACGAATGTCCATGTGTTGGATGTCGCAGCATCGAATGATTGATCGATACCTTTCTCACCTTTCTTCATTTGCTGGAACTTAACGTATTGACGCCTCAGATTCTGAAGTGCGATTACTTCTACAACACTCCCGTAACATATTTTGCATTACTTGAACCACTTGCAACATCGATGGACAGGAGGATGAGCGTAGCACTTTACCGACCTCAGTACTTTGACGACCCTGATTACCGGCAATGAACACCAGCGAATTGACTTCAATCGAATCCTTAACCTTTGTCAGCGACCCATGGGAGTCAACTTTTACGAATCAATCGAGGAATAAGTGATGATAATTGACCTTAGTGTGGTATGCGTAACTGCCAGCGCAGTGAGTAGCGCTTTAGGACGTGGCTCGGGATTTGAAATAGATGAACTATGATGGTGAAGAATAGTAGGGCTTCGTTTCGAGCAACGACATTGGGGGGTAGCAGTCACAACGACAACAAGGTGCTCGTAACCCTAGCTTTTTGTAAGGAAATAAAGGTGCCTGCAACATGGTTTGGCCGTAGTTAAGTTAAGAGGTCGACGATCAAAGGAACAACGACAACACTTGAAATCCTAGTAATGAAAACAACAACACCAGGAATGATACTCTTGGAAGAGGCATTTAGATTTGGCATGGACGACGTCAGGACTTTAACACCATGGTAGCTAGTAGGAGTAGCAATACGTTTCGTCTCTGTTCCGTTTGACCTGGATGCTTATAGGAGTTTGAACCTGTTGTGGAGTCGGCTGGTGGCAAGCTAACGAAAACCTCATATGATCGTTGGGATGCAAGCACGACCTTGTGGGACAAGTGTTCGACACCGACCTTCTACTGTTATTCTTGATAGGTGTGCCCTGTGAGGGGACAATTCTACGTAACCCTCTCCCTCGTGGAGGATCATTATCTGTTCAAACGCACCAGAGTGGCACAATGGTTAGCTTCATTTCAGCAAGAAAGGCCAGGAGTGTCTACGGAAGGATTACCCCACAATGTCAACACTCGATACTGATGTCAAGGCTAAGGAAAAGAGGATCGAGGATCCACCAATTATTCGTGATTTCTCCCTAAGTGTTACCAGAAGAACTGTCAGGTTTATCTACACATAGTCAGGTGGGATATCAGATCCGTATCATGCCAGAAGTAGCCCTTGTTGCTAGTACATCTTATTATCTTACCCCAGGAAGGTTGCAGAAACTGCCTAATCAACTTCAGGAATTATTGAACATGAGTTTCATCGAATCTAGTTTTCGCTTTATGGAGCCCTCACTATACTCAACAAGGTGACAGAGAAGAACCATTTGCCTCGACCACGTATTGACAACCCGTCGTAATGCAGCCATTGCAAAGTCATGCACCATGATCATTGAGTTGATCAACACACCAGCGGCTTCAGGGATCACATAAATCGACCGCATTTGTTGACAACACTTTGAATCCTGACCAGGAGAATGGAACGCCATGGGCGGCATTTATATCTTATTGTTAGAACTTCTGAGGGAGGAGCTTCACCGCTCAGATCCGTGGATCCTGCTAAGAACTTCTGGGATGGAGAGGTATCTTTTGGATATATAATCAGCGAAGTAGGGATGCACGTGGATCCTGCTAAGATCTGTCTTGGTTGGAAAACTGATCAACACCAAAGAGTCCTTCGTGGACACAGCAATTTCTTGGTCTCACTTGATACTATCGCAGATAAATCACGGGATTTTCAAAGGTCGCACAGGTTAAACCTCTCTAGCACAGCAGGGTGCTGTGTTCGTGAAAGACGGTACAGGAGGACGTCCTTTCAGCTTTCGAATCCTGACTCTGCAATGCACTAAGCAACGTTTACACCTGAGGATGCGGGTGATTCAGTGGTATATCCTTATGGTCTGAACCAGAGTCCTAGCAGCACACCGACGCAACACGAGAGAATGATGATTTACGTGATGGAACTACAAAGGGGAAACTGCACGACACACAACTGGCGGAGAAAACCGTGGCCTTGAGATTTTAGATGGATGCACTACTTGGACGGTACCATATGTGTTATTTAGACTGATCGCAAGGGCCTCCCATGTACCCTGACTTCGACAAAACTAATTCAGTTAATGGCATCACTGGAGGAAACTTTGGGATGATTACAACTATGAAATTTGAACGTGCACGAGCTCTGCAACTCGCTATCGACTCTAACTTACCAGAATCAGACTCGCTCTGTTCAAACTAGAGAACTGAAGGAAGAGGAATCTTCAAGTCGAAACCATGCGGGGCATGGAGAAGCAACCTTTGACAAGTCGGACGATACTCGCTACCTAATAGAAACGAATGCGGGACTCATTAGACGGCAACTGAAGGGAACTTGAGTTGAGCAAGCACACCAGTGTTGACATTCTAGCCGTTTGGGTTTTGATGAGAGGCGTTAGGATTTACATACCCTGTAATGGTAATTGGACATGAAAGCTCATCTAGCCAAGTATGTGAATGATGGATCGACTTGTGGAAAGTCAAGGTGTAGCATCAGCAACCAGCAACACTCGCATAAAACAAACAGACTGCCATGGATTTGGTCGATAGTCTACTTACAACTCGAAACGAAAACAATACCACCTGGATGCTCATTGATTGTCTTGGGTAACCAGCACACTTTCTAGCCAGCTAAGAAATGGATAAGTTCCCTACATTTGCAGTCATCTACCTGAAGGAAGCGGTTGCTAGGCACGGGGTGCCAACCTTCACTACCTCTAACCGCAACCCACGATTTTCATCTGATTTGTGGCAAGCGGTGCACAAATCCTTTGGCTCGCGCCTAGGCATGAGCACAGTATATCATCCACAGACAGATGGGCAGACTGAACGCACCATCCAAACTCTTGAAGACATGCTTCGAGCACATGAAATCGACTTTGGCAACGGATGGAGAAGACACCTCCCTTTAGTGGAGATTTCGAATGACAACAACTACCACACCAGCATCCAAGCTGTTTCGCTTGAGGCATTGTACATACGTAAATGTCGATCGCCTCTCTGTTGGGCAGAGGTTGGCGACGGCCAAATCACTAGCCCAGAACTTGTAGTTGTTACAACCGAGAAGATTGCTCAGATTCGAAAACGAATGGCGGCAGCTCGTGACCGTCAGAAAAGCTACGCTGATAAGCGCAGGAAACCACTCGAGTTCCAGGTTGGGGATCGAGTGCTACTCAAAGTCTCACCTTGGGAAGGTGCAGTTCGTTTTGGTAAACGAACCCACGATATGTCGGACCTTTCGAAATCACAGAGAAAATAGGCGAGGTGGCCTACAAACTGAACCTACCCGAAGAACTCAGTGGAGTTCACAACATATTCCACGTGTCAAATCTAAAGAAGTGTCTGTCAGATGAGACCCTCATAGTTCCTCTCAAGGAACTCACAATCGACGATCAGCTGAGATTCGTCAAAGAACCTGTAGAGATTTTTGACCGAGACGTTAAGGTCCTCAAGCGCACCAGAATACCTCTTGTTCGAGTTCGTTGGAACTCCCGTCGTGGCCCAGAGTTTACCTGGGAACGAGAAGACCAAATGAAACTCAATTATCCCCAGTTTTTCGAGAAAAGTGCAACCACTACTGAGACTGAAGCTACTATGGAATTTCGGGACGAAATTCCAAACCAACAGGGGAATGATGTGACACCCCAGGAAAAACCAGGAAAAACACGCAACATAACTAGCTTCCTCAGTAACTACGTGCTAAATTTCGGGACGAAATTTCTTTCAAGTTGGGGATGATGTGACAACCCGAACTTTCAAGGTCAGTTACGTCTTAATCTTATGACCTTAACTCCGTTAAGCTGTGGTAACTCTGTTATATGTCATGTATTGGGCCACACTACCGACCACGATTAGATTTGGGCCTGTTGACTGGGCCGGTTGTTGTTGATGTTGGCTGGGCCGGTTGTTGTTGTATTGCCCAAACCAAACCCTTTTACCAAACCCATTGTGTTGTAACACCCAGTCTAATCCCTCGATTTCCCCTTGTATCTCTCGGCCCAAACCCATTGAGCGAATTAGTGGCCCAAATCTGATTATACCCTTCTTATATTTACGTAAATATTATACTAGGCCTCACATCTCCACTGGTCGCTAACCCTAAACATCTCTATAGTTGAGTACGGCAGAAGAGACCTCTCGAAACATAATCTAGTTCCATCTAATCATTGGTTAGTAAATCTTGATTGTTAAAGCTATTGTTAATTGCTAGTTGATGACAATGTTTATGTATAGTCTTGATTGTTAAAGTTATTACTCCGTGTTAAGCACTTAACTGTTTTGTGATTCCTGATTTAGTATTGATATGGGAGCGATCGACTGTTGATTGTGATCATGTGAGTATGTTGCTCGATGAATGAGAACCGTGATGTTTTAATACGTAGAACTCAGTAATTATTAAATGTTATTGTGCGACTTGTTAGGGTTAGTATTGATAAATGTTAACTGGAACATGGTTTCTTGATGAATCGACTTGATGTTAATGCTTAGATGTCGGCTGGACCCATATCATTGTTGGGTATCGAAACTGTTAGTATTGCCATAATGAGCGATTCTTGGGTAATAAATTAGATGTAATTGGATTGAAGAATATTTGTTGTGTGGTTATAATTTGCGAGCATGATTAATATTAAATGATTCTTGGTGCTTCACTCATTAGGTTATTAATCTAAATGTAACAGAATATAGATATTAATCAGGGATCAAGATAGGCTTAGCAAAATGGAAATTAATTGTGTTGGGATAGATCTGGAAATATGAAACCATGTTATAATGAGATGAAACGGTTGGGCCAGGGAGGGGGTAATTGGATCCGATGAAGCATAGGCTTCACATGGTAACATGGATCGAATACCTGGGCAGAAAGCATACCCGATAGTTGGATCATTATATATTAGAAGGATTTCTAATATTTACTGGATTAGCTCATTGGGATCGGACCATGCAATGGGGTTAGGGAATTTAATATTCCACATTCAAATGTTATAATGTGTATAACTTACCTAGTTCTACATAAACATATGATAGGTGTGCATGATTTATTTACAAATTTATGTGTTGCTAGTGTGGGCCGAAATTTAGTGGGCTGGTATGACGTAAAGTACTAAATGAGTATT